>JAJIBD010004455.1:0-74580 GCA_021461705.1 Cryptotis parvus | reverse complement strand
AAATGTCAACATTTTGACAATGTTGATTCTCAAAATCCATGAGCATGGAATGTATCTCCATTTCCCCTTCTTGATCACTTGAATCCTGTTATTCATCTATTTGCTTCAGCGGGCGCCAGTAAAATTTCCATTGGAGGCTATCACGTGCCAATGTAGCCCAATGGCATCTGGTTGATTCAGGAATATGAAGAGCCTCAAACCGTTCCTTCAGGGTCTTGACAAGAAGTCTGATCGGTCTTGTAGGTGGGCGGCCACGTGATCTTTTGACATCCCGTGGGATCCAGTGGTAATGGCTCTAGTCTAGCGGTTGTCTCCAAATCGCATTACATGTCCAGCCCATCTGATTTTCGAGGCCTTGGCAAACAAGACAGCATCCCTGATTCTGGAATAGCGGCGACGGATTCCTTCACTCACTTGAGTGAAGCATGATATTCCAAGCATAGCTCTTTCGATTCCTCTTTGGGAGACCTGAATAGCATTCTCATCCTGCTTTCGGGGCGTATGTTAATGCAGGGAGAATGGTGGAGTCAAAGAGATGTGCCCAGAGCCAGAGGTTCTTTTTTCCTTTTAGCTATTTCTTCAATGACTTTGAAGGCATTCCATGCCGCTCTCTTCCTCCCTTGCAGCTCAGGTTTTAGGTCATTCTACATGTTGACTTCTCGACCTAGGTACACATAACTGCTGCATTTAGAGATGTTTGTTCCATTGAGAGTGAATGGGGCCTCTGGAACTAGTTTATTTTTCATAAACATGGTTTTCTTTAGATTCAGCTGTAGACCTATCTTTCCACATTCTCGGTCAAAGTCAGCCAGCATTTGTGCCGCTTGGCTAATGTTTGGTGTTATTAGAACGATGTCATCAGCAAAGTGGAGGTGTTGTAGTTGCCGACCATCTATCTTCACTCCCATTCCTTCCCATTCTAATTGTCGCATGATGTTCTTGAGGGGTGGCACTGAAGAGTTTTGGTGAAATGGTATCACTCTGTCGAACCCCTTTCTTGACATCAATGATTAGTTCTTTGTAGAATGGTGAGATCCTGGTGGTGAATCCATAATACAGCTCATGAAGGATCTTGATGTATTGGGTTTGAACACCCTGTTTATCTAGGGGCTTTGATGACTGCTTCAGTCTCCACAGAATCAAAGGCTTTCTGTAAATCAATGAACACGAGACAGAGCAGCATCTTGTACTCCCTACAAACCTCAATGAGCTTGGTTACTGTGTGGATATGGTCGATTGTGCTGAATACTTTCCGGAAGCCAGCTTGTTTGCATGGTTGTCCTTCATCTAGTGTTCTGCTAATCCTGTTCAGGATGACTCATGTAAACAGCTTGTAGATGACGGACAACAGGCAGATGGGGGTGATAGTTGCCGAAGTCGTGGAATGTCTCCCTTCTTGAACAGTAGAACTGTCCTGCTGGTTTTCCATTGGGACTGCACCTTGCATTCGGATAGGTAGCATGTGAAGAGCAGAGCTAGTGTATTGATGAGTACCGATGGCAGATTCTTCAGGTGTTCTGGTCTGACTTTGTCTGGGCCTGGTGCTGTTCCCTTCTTTTCCAACGAGATGGCATGTCAGATTTCAGAAGGGAGAACTTTGGGAATGACATATCCATCCTGTGGAATATGGTATGTGGGCAGGTGGATGTGGCTATCAAAGCGGTTTGAGTCGAAGTCCTAGATACTCTTCTCCATTGCCTTTCTGGAAGATGTGATAGACCCCGGCAGGGTCACCTTGGTCTTATAGTTGGTGAAGGACAGGCGGGCGGTGCGAATGCTTTTCCCGGCTTCTGCTGCATCTTCCAGTATTTCTGCTCTTTTGTCTTTGAGGTCTTCTTTTATCACTTCTCTGCACCGTTTAGCAACCTTGGACATTAGCATTTGGTCTCCTGAGGCTCGCTCCTTGCCACGTTGGCGAATGAGCTCAAGAGTTTCTGAAGACAAGCATCCTTTTGTGTCTTTCTCTCTCTTGACACTCTTCACACAATCATGGAGGTGCTGAACCAGTCGGTTGTATTCTTCATCGATGTTGTCAATGGTGGTATCTTCCCATGTTGCTGCAATGGTGCCAAAGAGTTCTTAGTTGGTGGTCGTTCTGGGAGTTCTCTTCTTAAATTTTGCAGTCTTTTCTCCCCATTGCAGGAAGTAGAATTTTGCACGAAGGAGACGGTGGTCCGATCCTGTTTGGAATTTGGGGGACGACAGCAACATCGGTCAGACAAAACCATTGATTGAAGATGATGTGGTCAAGTTCATTGTGGAACCAGGAGATTCCCATGTCCAATGTTTCGCTTCAGCCTTCTGGAACTGTGAGTTCCCATGACTGGTCTTTGAGGACATGATAAACTCAGATAGTCTCTCACCCTGTTTGTTCCATTCTAGGCAATGGGTCCCGATTTGGAGTTCTTCAGCCGATCTCAGTCCTATCTTGGCATTAAAATCACCGACTATGATCTTGTAGAAGGTGTGATTTTTTTTATAGAACTCCCCCAATTCCATGTAGCATTTCTCAATTTCATCTTATTTGTATGTGGATGTTGGTGCGTAGACAATGAAGATAGAAATTGCTGGCAGTGGGCCACAATTCTTCAAGTGTAACCATCCTATCCGATTTGTTAGGCATTCAAATGAATCAATGTTGATGGCCATTTTCATGTTGACAAGGACACCAATGCCACCAATGCCTCTTTCGGGTCGCATGTTCCAAGGAACAATTCTTCTCCGTTGTCAAATACAGCATGATGCAACTGATGCCTCCTCGTCTCAGTCAGACCAATGATGTCGTACTTGATCTTTTGGGCGTTGCACCATCAGATTCTTAATATATGCTTCCGATGCCAGCATATGTGCATTGAACGTACAGATAGTCATTTTAGTCCTTCTTCGTTTTGGCAGCCTAGGATGGCCGTGAAATTTTATCAGGCACTGCTTGTTCGCCTTTCTTACTGCTGCCATATTAAGGGCTCTTTTGGGGTCAGGAAAACAAACATTTCTGTTATTGGTTTTGGCATATGGAACATGCATTGGACAGCTTGCAAGGCTCTGCCGTGCGGCTGGTATATTCTCATTACTTTGTGGGGCTCTCTCAGAGGGGTGGGTAGATACACCTGGCAGAGCAGAAACCAGCTTTCCCTGTTGCGCGAGGCCGCACAGCTACCGCACGATTTACCTCCAAATTACCGTGAATATTCTGCTCCATTTCCTCATGTCCCCTTTTATTTCTTGAAGCAGCATTTTGTAGTTTTATTTGTACAATCCCTTTACATATTTAATTAGACTAAATCTTAGGTATCTGATTTTCTGTGGCACAATTGTGAATGGTATTGTTTTCTTTTTTTTTTTTTTTTTTTTGCTTTTTTTCGGTCACACCCGGCAATGCTCAGGGGTTTCTCTGGCTCTGCACTCAGTAATTACTCCTGGCGGTGCTCGGGGACCATATGGGATGCCGGGGATCAAACTCAGACCGGCACAGGCTGGCCCGTGCAAGGCAAACGCCCTACCTGCTGGGCTATCGCTCTGGCCCCTGGTGTTGTTTTCTTAATATCCTTTCCTTCTCTTTTGCTATTTGTATATAGGAAAGCCATTGATTCTTGTGTATTGATTTTATATCCTGCCACTCTATTATAGGAATCTATTGTTTAGAGGAGCTTTTTCGGTAGAGTGTTTAGGGTTCTCTAGGTATAATATTATGTCATCTGTAAATAGTCACAGCTTGACTTCTTCCTTATATATCTGGATGATCTTAATGTCCTTTTCTTACCCTGATTGCTATAGCAAGTACTTCCAGTACTATATTGAAATAAAGTGGTGAAAGTAAGCAACCTTGTCCTGTCCCTGATCTTAGGGGGAAGACTTTCTGTTTTTCCCATCGAGAATGATGCTCGCTATGGACTTTTAGTAATGACTTTGACTATGTTGAGGAAAGTTTCATCAATTCCTATTTTATTATAGGAGAGTTTTTTTTAATCATGAACTGGTGTTGGATCTTATCAAATACTCTCTATGCATTTATTGATATGGTCATATTGTTTTTATTGTTCTCGTATCGATATGATGTTTTATGTTGATTAAACTGTGAATGTTGATCATTTCTTGCATTCCTGGGATGACTCCTACTTGGTAATGGTGTATAATTTTTTGATTCTATTTGCTAGTATTTTGTTGAAAATCTTAGCATCTGTGTTCATCAGGGAGATTGGTCTGTTGTTTTCTTTTTTTGTGATGTATCTGTCTGCTTTGGGTTTTGGGGTGAAATGTGCCTCATAGAAGCTATTTGGGAGTTTTTCTGTTTCTTCTATTTCTGGAAGACCTTGAAAAGGACTGACAGTAGGTCCCTCTTTAAAGAGGTGGGAGAATTCAGTAGTGAATCCATCTGAAGCAGACTTTTGATTATTGTTTCAATTTCCTCGATGGTGATAGGGCTTGTTCATGTATTCCATGTCCTCTTGTTGTAGCACTATTCTATAATATCCAGAATCTGAAAACAACCTGAGTGCCCAAGAACAGAGTACTGGATAAAGAAATTATGGTACATCTACAATATGGAATACTATGCAGCTGTCAGGAAAAAGGAAGTCATGAATTTGTCTACAAATGGATGAACATGAAGATTATCATGTTTAATGAAATAAGTCAGAAGGAAAGGGACAGATATAGAATGACTGCATTTATCTGTGGAATATAAATATATAGCAGTGTTCTACTAGTTGTTGGAAATGGTAACACAGGACTAGAACTGAGCATTGAATGTAGGTAAAGGGATATACACGTTAACCCTAAATGTATATATGGCAAACCACAATGTTTAAGAGAATGGGATGAGAGAAAGTAGAGAGAGAAAAGGAAGGAAAGGAAGAAGAGGAGGATGAAGAGGAGGAGGAGGAGGAGAAAGAATGCCTGCTATAGAGGCCGGGAGGTGGGGAGGGAATCTGGAGACATTGGTGGTGAGAAATGTGCACTAGTTGAGGAAATGGTGCTGCAATATTGTATGACTGAAACCCAATCATGAACAGCTTTGTAAATGTCTCTATCATGGTGTTATAATAATAAAAAGAACAATAAAAGAAATTGTGCCTGGCTTGTAGTATATGCACATGAAAAATTAAAAGTAAATATATTAGTTAAGATAGCTAATATATAAATTATGGTAAGACACATTAGATTTTACTTAAAATTGTTTTATTATACTACCGTGTGATACATAATTACAAAAATGTTCATACTTGGTTTTCAATTATACATTATTTCAGCATCTATTCCTCCACCAGTGCCCTATTCCCACCACCAATGGCCCAAATTCCCTCTCCCCCTCTCTCCCCCAGACTCTCTCTATGGCAGACACTTTCCTTTTCTTATCTCTCGCTTTCTTTGTCTGTCTGTCTGTCTGTCTGTCTGTCTGTCTGTCTGTGTCTGTCTGTCTCTCTCTCTCTTTTCTTACCCAGCAAGCTTTATCCCACTGGGTGCAAATTTAGAAGTATTTGTCCCTAGGAACTGTCAGGGGAAAGAACACTCTTAGAATGAGAGATAAGCAAAGAAATTTGAGACAAAGTAGGTCCTAGTCCTATTGTTGGGGCCAGGATTTTTTTTTTTTTGCTTTTTGGGTCACACTCGCAATGCTCAGGGGTTACTCCTGGCTCTGTATTCAGGAATTACTCCTGGTGGTGCTCCAGGGACCATATAGGATGCCGAGGATCAAACCCGGGTTGGCTGCATGCAGGCAAACTCTTACTCGCTGTGCTATTGCTCTGGCCTCAGAGCCAGGATTAATTATGGCTTGAAAGGTCTGGGAGATACATAGCAGAGCAGGTCAGATGCTTTTCTTGCACACAGAATCCTGAGCACAGACACAGAAGTAAGCCTTGAGAATTACCAGGTGTCACTGATAGAACTTTACAAGAAGAAAACAGCTAACCCCAGCAAAAAATGGAAAGAAATCAGCAGAAACTTCCTAAAAGAAGAAAGTTGAACAGCCAAAAGACATGAAATAATGCCCTTTATCACTAATCATCAGGGAGATGCAAATCAGAACAATGAGATACCCTCTAATACCACAGAGACTGGCACACATCCAAAAGAACCAGAACAAACAGTGCTGGTGTGGATGAGGGGAGAAAGGGACTCTCATCCATTGTTGGTGGGAATGTTGACTGGTCCAGCCTTTCTGAAAAACGAGATATGGACATTCTTCCAAAAACTAGAATTTCAGATCCCATTTGACCAGAATACCACTCCTGGGAATATAACCTGGGAGCCCAAAAACACAACAGAAACACCAACTGCACGTCTATGTTCATTGCAGCATTATTTATAATAGCCAGAATCTGAAAACAATCTGAGTGCCCAAGAACAGATGACTGGATAAAGAAACTGTGGTACACCTACACAATGGAATACTATGCAGCTGTTAGGGAAAACAAAGTTATGAATTTTGCCTATAAATGGATGGACATGGAGAGTATCTTGCTGAGTGAAATTAGAAGCAAAAGGATAGATATAGAATGACTACAATCATTTGTGGGATATTAAAGGATAGTATGAGACTAGCCACAAAAAAAGACTATCCAAGGTCAGGCAAAACATGTACAAGGAGGTCTTTTCAATGGTTGGAAACTACCACAAGTGGGTGGGAATCAGAAGTTAGGTATGATAGGGATGGGACCAGTGTTGGTAATGGTAACACCAAACTAGGACTGAACCAAACATTGAACATAGGCAGAGGGATATACATAATAACCCCTAAATGTATATACTTCAAGCTATAATGTGTAAGAGAAGGGAGAGAAAGAGAGAAGGAAAGAGAAAGAAAGAAAAAAGAGAGTGAAGAGAAGGAAAAGAGCTTGCTAAAGAGGCATACTGGGGAGGGGGACTGCAAGGTGGAATCTGGGTGCATTGGTATTAAAAATGTGCACAGGTGGAGGGATGGCTGCTGGAACACTGTATTACTGAAACCCATTGGAACATCTTTGTAATTATATATGTCACAGTGATATAATAAAATTAAAAAAGAGAATAGCCAGATGTGACCCAGCTCCCCAACCCCAAATGGGTTCAACCTCTGCCCTATTTCTATTTTTCTAGTATTTTGGTCTTTTTATATAATCCTTTTTTATCTAAGCCACTTTGAACTGGATTTTGAAACTGAATGGAGGATTCCCACCCAAGACAGGAAATTTTGAATGTGTGCAGAAATGGGCAGGGCAAAGTAAGTGGTGAGATTATTAATAGATAATATTCATATTCATATAATAGGTAGTGAATAGATAAAGCTGTTCACTTTACAATGGTGTAAAATCTATTCACTTACAATAGTGTCTGCAGGAAGTCTTGATTCCCACTCTTCCCCTCACTGTTTCTTTTTTTTTTTAAGTATTTTATTATACCATCGTGAGATATACAAATAAAAAAGATATACAATTAAAAAGTTCATGTTTGGGTTTTGGTCATACAGTGTTTCAGCACCCGTCCCTCCACCAGTGCCCATCTCCATACAAATAAAAAGATATACAATAATAGTCGAGGGCACTGGTGGAGGGACGGGTGCTGAAACACTGTATGATCACTGTTTCTTCTTCCGCCATCCCCCAACTATTTCTTGGGCAGTAAAACCTTGCAGCAATATCCTACCCTTTAACAAAATGTTGGCTTTAGACCTTTTCTAGCAATTCCAGGAGAGTGTGGCCCTTCTCTGAGAACACAGGGAGAGTCTCCCTCCTTTTTCTGGCTTTGAGATCTGGCACAGGAAGGTTTAACACTTAAGTCCTGGATGGAAGTTGAAGCATCTACTCCAACGTGGTTAATCCTATATAAATGGTGTTTTAAAACTGCTGCCAAATTTTTGTATGGCCTGAAGTTTCATATAATTGATTAATCACTTTCAAAACAACTTTTCAACTGTAAGGATCCCAAGGAGAGAGAAAAATCTTTTGAAAGAGGAACTAATAAATTTCCTGGTTTGTTCTTTTCAGTTAGAACAGCTATCATGCAGCTACATGATTTTATTCCCCTATAATTCAGTGGGGCTGGTTGAAGAATACATAAATTAATTAGGAAGGGCATGGATTCTTGCCAGGAGCAAATTTACAGCTACTAAGATTGTTTGGACCATGTCTTCACTCACTAGCAAATCTGGTGCATTTATGTGAATAAGACTCAGCATGTTCTTTCTTGGATCTTTAAGTAAACAACTTCATTCATGGAAGGATCTGTGCTTGTAAGGTGCTATTCATGTAAGGTGCTATGCTTACATGAAGCTATGCTATGCTTACATGAAGCTATGCTTGTAAGGTGCTATTCATGTAAGGTGCTATTTTTTTTCACTATGAAGCCAATTTTTATTTTAAAAAAAATCGGCCACTTCAACAGTGTTTGGGGTTCTGGGACCACTCCTAGCAACACTCAGTTTAGCAGTGTGGTATTTGGACCCAGGAATGCAGTGATACTCATAATGGTGCCCAGGGACCATTAGAGGTGCACGTAGCAAATGCTTGGGCACCATGCAATTCCAGATATCAAACTCATGCCCTCACATACTAAACACGCGCTCTACCACTTGGGTTACTCTTCAGCCCAGGTACATACTTTGACTAAACAGAGTTGATCTGATTTACTGTAAACTCCCATCTTCCTCTCTTTAACAGTTGACAAAGATGATGTGTACATCTCCCATTTATTTCATGGTGATTCTTTTCTATGGCAAAATTTGCTAGTGTGAGTTTGTTTTGAAATTGTTTTAGTCTAGGTAATATGGTTACAATAGATTAACACTTGTGTATTGATGTACAATGTTACCCTACCACACCCTCACTGTAGTGTCCTCCACCTATGCCTTTATGCAGCTTATAGTCAGTTGAACTGTGTTAACCAAGACCAAGGTTTGTCATAGTCCAGTAACAAATATTCGCCCTTTGCTCCCTCTATGCCACAGACCGTCCAATATTTGGCCTTCTCACTCTTGTTTCACTTGATACTCACCAGTTCTGTTTATGTTGCAGAAAATTGGATGACCTCATCTTTCTTATAGTTCCTTATTACTTCATTGTGTTTATATAAAAAAACTTTTTATTGGGGTTGTTTGTACCATACCAAGTCTTACCTCTGGTTCTGTGCTTAGATATCACTCTTGACTACTTGGTGAATCATATGTGGTGTTAGAATAGAACCAGGGTCTGCTGCATGCATGATAAGCTCCTTACCTCCTGTACTCTCTCTCTAGCCTTATACCACAATGTTTTTATACATTCACCTGTCATCAGACATTTAAGTTGTTTCCATAGCTTGAATTATTATTTTTAGAGCTGTAATAAAAATTGGTATGCACATATTTTTAATTAATGTTTTTGCACTTTGGGGTAGATGCCAAAAGTGGAGTCTTTGGGTTATATGGAATATCTAATCTTACTTTTTTTTTGGCAAAATACTGCTTTTCATAGAGACTTAACCAAAAGTCATTCCCAACAGCACTGACTGGGGATTTATTTTTCACCATCTTTCTACCAAATACTATTTCTAGTCTGAGAGATGCTACTGGCTGTCACTGTGCCCAGTCGCTCATGAGGTGCTCGGGAGGGATGGCAGGTTCTAGCCCTGGCCCGCCACCCCAGCAGAGCCTCACAAGAGCCAGCCATGCTCACCCCAGCAGAGCCTCTAGTCTAGAGGGATTTTTTTTAACTGAAGCTAAAAGTTTATCCTAGAATGCTCCCATCCCTGTGGTCATTCATAGGTTCTTCCCTCATGTGTCTTGCTGTCGCTTTATAGACAACATTTGTTTTCTATTTTATGCTTTTCCGAAATGCAAACACATCACAAGTCATTTTTCTCTCTCTATTTCTAAATCTTATTTATCTTCTGAGAAATTCTTACAGACACATTTTAATGTTCTTAGGGTCTGTCACTTATGTGCCCTTGTGGGATGAGAATAAATTTGAATGTGAGAATTGGCAGCTTTAAAATCTTATGAAAAGAACTCCCAGTAGGTATTCCAGACTGGGAGTTGCTGTCCCATTGTTCCAGCTAGGGAATATGGCCACACGAAGACAGGATGATTGATATACTGCAATGCTTTGAAGCTGTGGCTGGACATTTTTTAAAATAAATTTTTATTTTGGAATAATGTTAGATTTATAGAAAGCTTGCCAAGATAATTAACAGTGAGTTTCCATACACTCCTCACCAGTTTTTCCCAGTTAACATTTTAAGTCACCATAGTACATTTGTGAAAACTAACAAACAAGCATTGTTACAGTGCTATGAAGTAAACTCCAGATTTTATTTGTATTTCACAAGTTTCCACATTAATGTCCTCCTCTGTGCCAGCATCCAATCTAGAGGACCACACTGTCAGGTGTTTTCATGGCTGCTTAATCTCTGGTGTCTGACAGTTCCCTGTCTCTGAGTTCTACGACCTAGGCAAGCTGGAGGAAGTTCAGCCAGGTATTTTGTAGATGTTTCCTATTTGGGATTTGTGGATGTTTTTCCAGGGTTAGATTGAGGTCTGGGATGGGGAAAGGATACCACAGAGACATTCCCACTTTATCATCAATCATGATGTCAATGTGACTATGAACCAGTGAGTTTAAACTTCACCACTTGGGTAAGTCCTAATTTCAAAGTTTCTCTATTGAAAAAGTTTCCTCCTTTCATTTTCTATGCTACGGCTTTGGATTATAGCATTAAGCGCATCAACAATCACCATGGGGAAGGCTTTAAACTCCATCTTTAAATGGAAGACGTTTTTGAGTTGTTAGAATTTGTTTTTTTGGAAGAAAGATTGATTTTCTCTCTGTTGAGTAAACGTTTCTGAGATATCAATGCAAAAGAATTCTGAATCAGGAAAGATCTAGTGCTATTTGGTTGAGAGAAAGATACAACTTTAATTCTTTGGTTCAACTTTTTTTGGCGACCATAGAAGTCATGAGAACATTTGTAGGGAAATTAATTCTTTATCCACCAAACAAAAGGATTATCTATGTTGAGTCTTTTCTGGGCCTTGTCCAAGTGTGTTTTCCTCCTGTGTTCACCTGCCTCACCCCTGCAAGATCATGGTCTAGCTTCCAGCCCCATGTTCCTGGAATTCTACACCTACTTGGCTCTCAACCCACTTGCCTGTAATCCTTTTCTCCAGGTCTGTCATCAGAAGTCAGATGGCTATGGAAATGTCTGGGCCTGAGGAATGACCAGACATTGTTGTGAGAGAGACTGAATGATCAATATGATTTATTTTATTAAGGTCTTAAAATTTTAGCTGGTTCTAGTGGTGATCAGGCTGCACTACTAGTTCTGTGCTCAGGGGTTATTCATGGCAAGGCTCGAGGCACCATATGAGGTGCTGGGGATCAAATCTGGGTTGGGATGCTGGGCAATGTAGCTGTCCAAGTAGCCTGCATTTTATGTATATGGATAAGTCCAGGAGAGAGCTGAGTTTGGGAAGACAATGGGACAGTACAGGGTAGAAGTTGAGCTTATTTCCCCTGGCCCACTGGGATGAACCCAGAGTCATGGCAGAGCCTGGCAAGCTACATGTGGTATATTCGATATGTCAAAAACAGTAACAATAATGGACCTCATTCCCAAGGAATGGAGACATTACTGGCACCTGCTTGAGCAAATCAATTAACAATGGGAAGACAAGTGACAGACAAGTGACAACATCCTCTGATCATCCATTATGAAGGAAACCCTCTTTTTGGGGTTCTCAAAACAAAACAAAACAAACCTTTTTGTTTTGTTTTGTATTGATGCCACACTTGGCAGTGCTCAAGCTTACTCCTGACTCTCCTCTCAGGGACCACTCTTGGCTCTATGCACAGGGATTACTCTTGGTGGAGCTCAGGGTACCATATGGGGTACTGGGGAGAGAACCTGGTTTGCTGTGTGCAAGTATTTATCTTGATGTACTATCTTTACAACCCTCTGAGACTATTTTAAAAAATAGGCTAATTTGAGATGCCTATCAGATTTGTAAATATAGAAACTAAATTGGCATTTGATACAAGTATTAGGGACTCAGGAGAAGAAGTTTTATCAGAGTTACAAAGTTGGAGTAATCAGCATATATGAAAATAGTAATGAAATTATTGAGTCCTGGAACTCAGAACTATCGCATTTTATTCAATTTAATTTTACTTAACTTTTTGGGGTAACCTTCTTAGAAGTGGTTGGAGGCCACCAGAGTTATACAGAGTCGTGCTATGGGGCCATGCAGCACTGAGGATCAAACTCATGTCCTTGAGTATGCAACGGGGGTGGGGCTGTGCTCTACACCTTTGATCTGTAGCCTCAGCCATAGAGTTCATTTTATATCTGAAAGTTGCTGAAGTTGCAGTACTTTTCTTTCAAACATATCATGTTCAAATTAATGAACTGTTGCACAGAAGCTGATTCTCTTTCCATTTTTTATAACCTTGGAGATCAACCAAGGCATACGACTCTGCTCAAGGGAAGTTGGGGGTCATCCTGATGCAACTCTTCGTAGGATTTGGGGACCCTGGGTCACACCTGGGGTCTGGAGGCTGAACAGGAGAATTCCAAGACTCTCCTCATATTCTCTAATCCAGAATCTGAATTTTGCAAGCATCCCAAGTAATCTCACACAGGTCCAGGGTTGAGAAGGAGTCCATGGTTGGGAGGAGTGCTAGAGGTTGTATGCTCCAGCAATTTGAACTTTTTCCTTGGCCTCTGATTAAGAGCATGGCCTACCACCCTTGTGGGATAGCATGACATCAAAAGGAACAAAGAATTTGTTGAAGGATTACCCACAAAGTTCCTGTAAGTGATATTTTGAGTCTAGAGAAATGACTTTTGAGCTGGGACAGCTTGAATTTTTATGACTGACTTATGGAGAGAGACAGGAACACATACGCAGGCAGTGGGGTATCTAGAATTGAGGTTGTTTCAGTGTAGGTTTAAGCTAACTTTGTTTCCAGCTCTCTAGATAGAGAATTGAGGTATTAAGTATGATTCTTGGCATTACTTAGTAGTATCTACTATATTTTCCAGTAAGTATAGTTTCGCTGACTATTGTGAGAAATTAAAAAACGTCATCGCCCTTAAGTAATGTTCTACCTACAGAAATAGGCAAGAAAGAAGTAAGACTGAACACTGCTAGATGTGGCCCTCAAACTAAAACCCCCCCAATAAAAATACATAGCTCTACATGCTGTCACATAGGGCATGTACCGTATCATGAGGCCCTGAGTGCTCAGCTCAAAGCTCAGGTGTCTGCAGAGGAGAAAGGAGAGGCAGCTTTCCTTCCTCCAGATCTGTTTACCAGAAGATGGGGGGTTTTATTCTTCTCCTGAAAAAAATGCATGTTTGTGGGAGGAGATTATTTTTCCTCATGAAGTCAGGCCTGATGAAGAAGTAAATTTGCTTTTGGGTTTGCACTGATGCCAAATGGCGGAGCAGGTGTTCCGGTTGGTGGGTGTGACCCTGAAGTCAGTACTTAGGGTGGTGCCCAAGTTTAAGTTGTTTCCCAAGGCTGGTTGATTCTGATGCCTGCCATCAGTTTGCATTCTAGACCGAGAGCTTCTGCTCAGATACGACCACATAATTAGACCAGTTTGGGTCCCTGTTGCTCCTTTCTAGGATATCATCTAGACAGCTCAGATTTCATAAGTGTCCCCATTGACGAATGGAAGTATCTGTGCTCAAAACTGCACATGCTGAAGGCGGCTCAAGCTATTCCCCCCTGAAGCTTCCTGTCGTTTGTGGTGTTCTCTTCATAAACCACAGGGCTCAGCGGTAACTAGCAGCTGTTTATAGAGTTCTGGTGGTGATTAAGTCAAATAGGATCTGTTTTCTTAGTCTGGTTAGGAAATATACTGACAGGTATTATGTACAATGCAGGGATAGGGGGTGTGCAAAAAAAACCAGTTTTTGTCAGTTTTGACACATGTTTAAGTTTGGGACCAAGTGGAAGAATAAAACATTGTGTAGATCAAATGGAATGAAGTGCTTTGAAGTAGGGCTGCCCTTGAAACCCCAAAGCATTGAGGTGGGAAAGAGGGATTCAAAGAGAAAGGGAGGGGAGGAAAATGGTCCCTGTGCTGGGGATGCAAACTTGGAAGAGAACATGGTCCCTGGGATGTTTGGCTGTGCTGGAGTGTTGGGCTCATCACTGCCCTGTCTGAGGAATATCCCAGAAACATTCTGTGCTAAGAGGCAACTATGCCTCTTCTTTCACCAGGTCTTTCTCCTGCACAGGATGACTTTCTTTTCTTATTTTAGAATATGGATGCCTTCTCTGGTCATCTTATGTTTGGTTTGATGTTTGCTTATTACCTGTCTTCTCCATCCAAATTTTAGCTACCCGGGAAACAGGTTCCCCCCATTGGGTTCATTATTCTATTTGCAGTATTTGGTACCATCCCTGGAAAATATTCTGCATATATGCTATTAATATACTAAATGAACATGAATGTTCTGCAGTTTATATACATACTATCATAGTATATACTGTATAGTCATGCATGCTGTATAATCTATATACATATCATATAATCATGTGTTATTATATAGTATATGCATATATATATATGAATATTATATAACAATGTGTTATTCTATAACTATGTGATTAATAACCAGGTATGCTCTATAATCATGTACATACCATATGCTATATCATCATATGTGCTATGTAATTTGTATATACACTATCTATACTATGCCCCACATGACATATATATTTTATATTTGCATACTACATGTTTTTAAAAAATGAAAATATTAAGAGCTGTATTGGTTTCCTGGGGCTGACACAACAGATGGCCACACACTAGATACTTGAAAGCAACAGAAAGGTACCCTTTCTATTCAAGAGGCCAGGAGTCAAAATCGAGGTGTTGGCAGTGTTGGGGCTCTAAGGCACAGCCTGTTCCTTGACTCACTTCTAGCTTCTGGTGGTTGCTGGTAGTCATTGGACTACCTTCATTGGCATGTTTGTGGCTGCATTTCCACAGACTCCATTGCCCATGGCCTTCATCCATTGCTAGGGCTGTGTGTGTCCTGTCCTCTTCCTGCAAAGACATCCATCATGCAATTTTGGACCCACCCATGTTCTAAATGACCTCATCTTAAAAATAGCTGCACTTCCAATTGCGCTGGTACTAAGAAAAAATTATTTTCTGAGGCTTCTGAATGAATGGGAATGTTGGATGGACACTCTTCAGCTCACTGCAGGTCCTCAACCAGCACCGTCAAATTAGTGTGTCAACTGAGTTTCCCTTTGATCAACAGGCCTCAGTTATAGAGAAAAGAAAAAGTCAAACAAAATATAAAAATGAAAAAAAGGGAAGCTCTTTGATTCTAAATAAATCAGTGAGGAGTTCATCTTTATTTAGTGAGTAAAATAGTCCCATTTGCTTAGGAATAAGCCAGTTTTCCTGATTCCAGCAAGTCATGGGGAGAAATGCCATTTTCACTATAGGGATGACAGTGGATATTAGCAGGGCTTTAGGACTAAGTTCCTTAAATCTAAGTGAGTCTCTTACTCTGGATCAAGGGTTGGATTTCCCAGGATGTGGAACAGGGAAGGAGACCAGCAAGAAAGGATCCCCTTAATCCATACCGGTATGAGAATCTTGAGAAATGATTTGAATTAAAAAGATTGAAAATGCACCAAAAATAATCATTGTAAGAAAAAACAGAATATAGTCGGAATCTTAAAATACTTATATATTATGGTTTATGGTGATTTTATTATAAGTTGATACAGATCGAGGACCATGTAATGTGCTCCATGTTCTCTGGTGGTCTGAATTTAGACCTTATTGAACTGCCCCAGTGTTTTTAATCCTTTAGAAGAATGAAATGGAGTGCTATGTTGTTATTCTGCTCAGTTAAGGCAAACGACTCACATCAACAAATTGGTATATAGAATATAAAATACAAATATATTAAGGAATTGAGGAATTGAGAACCCACAACATAACATCTGGCCCAGAGGGTTTCATCTGATAAGTATGCTGTAAATCTTAAGGATGCTCCTTTGTATAGAATTTCCTTCTTTGAACTTGTTGCTTTTAGTATTCTCTATCTTTTTGGCTTTCATCATTTTGGTTTAGGATGTGTCCTGAAGTATCTTTTGTTTGGATTTCTTTTTGGCTGGTACCCTTTGGGTGTCCTGAATCTGGGTGCATACATTCTTCAGCTCTGAGAATTTCTCAGCAATAATGTCTTTGACTATTGTTTCTTTATCAGGGTTGTCTTCTTGTTCTTCCTATTCTATGAATCTAGTTGTTCCTCTTGTTGTTCATCCCCAAATCCTGTTGCCTTATATTGTTCATTTTGAGACTTTCTCCCATATTTTGCTTTTGTCTGGAGATTCTTTGCTCCTCATCTTGGAGCTCACTGATTCTGCTCCCAGCAGATGTTACTCTGCTGCTGAGGCCTTCCAGTGGATTTTTAATTTCACCTATCAAGTTTTTCTGATCTATTATTTATTTTTGTAGGCTCCTCATTTTTGCTTGTGTTTTATTGATGGTCTGTTCTATTTTTTTCCTTTGAGCATCTTATATATCCTTAACAATTCCTTTCTAAAATTTTTAGCAGAGAGGTTATTTAGCTTGTTTTTACTTACTGGTTGAGTCTATGAGGCTAGAATCTTCATTCAACTAAGCCTGGTGGGGTTCTACAAGTGTTTTACCATTGTGAACTTTGAGATCTGGAACTGTTTACTGTGTGTTGTGTGGTTAGATGCCTACAGTTAGGATGTCTTCATACTTTTACAGTGAATTATGAAGAGATCCAGACCCATCCACTTCAGACTCACAGCTGTGCTGCTCGGCCGGCCCCATGTGGAAGCAACCCATGGAGCTGGCCTCCCGGTAAGGGGCTTGGCCATCCTCTGGCCGAGTCCAACATTGCTCCAAGGGTTTACCCTCATGAGAAGGGAGAGACCATGCTGGCTGGACTTGGAGTGGAGTTTTGGGCCCTGCCCTTTCCTCCGCCTCCATGCCAATTGCCCCCGGAAGAGAGAGTCCCACCCACACCAGACTCAGCTAATTTGTAACCCGGAAGAGATCCAGACCCATCCACTTTACTTCCACAGCTGCGCTGCTCGGCTAGCCCCATGTGGAAGCAACCCATGGAGCTGACCTCCTGGTAAGGGGCTCGGCCATCCCCTGGCCAAGTCCAACATTGCTCCAAGGGTTTGCTCTCATGAGCGGGGAGACCATGCTGGCCGGACTCAGAGTAGAGTTTTGGGCCCTGCCCTTTCCTCCGCCTCCATGCCAGTTGCCCCAGAAGAGAAAAGACCCACCCATGCCAGGCCCACATGTCCCTTGGCGCTTAGCCGCTTTGTGACCACGATATTTTTATAGGATACTGAATTTTGCATATGTTCTTCCCAATTTCTTTCACATTTATAAATAGTAAACAGTTATAGACATGTTTTAACTGATACCAGTAAGCCTGGAAAGAAGCCAGAACAAACCACACATCATACAGTTAATCATTCTCAACATCCAGACTCCATAGTTCCTCAGAGCTCCATCTAAGAGAAAACCTGATCTTCCCCTTTAAGTTTCATCAGTAAATGCTCTGGTTGAGAGCCTTCAACTGAGACTATACCACCTACACGGTAAAGCCTGGCAAGCTACTTGTTTTATTTACTTTTTATGCTAAAGATTAGTAATTGTTATGGACCTCAGTTCCATAACCTGAAGAATGGTTTCGGGCTCCTCCTGTCCCTGTAGCAAGTAGATTTCCTTGGGTTGCACTTGCTTGTGACAGGACTAATGGAGATGTTACTAGTGCCCACTCGAGCAAATCAATGAACAATGGGAAGACAGTGATGGAGAGGGAAAGAAATGCTCTGACTTGAAACTGGGCAGAGCTAAGCTGATGTGGCTAAGCAAGGCCCCATCCATATTTACTTCACTGGCAGGACTAGGGAATCCTGATGGGGCAAAATGGTGATCCTAAGTAAAAAATGGTCCCTCAACCCATCTGAGCTCCTCAGTTTCCTGGGACTGGGTAGAGCCATGCCCAGTGATAATTAGTTATTTAGGGCTTTCCACTAATGAAAGTTTTCAAGGTAATTTTCTCTTTGGGGATAGAGGGGAAACCTACCTGTATCCTGACTTAAATCTTCCGTGTTTTCATTTATTTATCACTTAATGTTGTTCACTGACTATGGCCCAATCACTTCTCAAGTGCTCTATGTGTTGCTTACAAAATGCCACCCATGAACTGCTGCTGCAGTTCCCTGTGAGGGGCAAGAGGGTCTGGCAGCCCCCATCAGTGATGTTTGGTGCTGAACTTTTGTGGGGAATTTGCCCAGTCTTGAAAGGTAGTCCATGATGTCCACTCATGTTGCAGGACACCTAAAAGCCTAAGCCTCTGCGTCTGCCCTGGATTGCCTCCTGCAGGTCACTTCATAGATAGGGGGTAGTTTAAATGTGGCAGTCTTATCTGACCATGTATTCTATACTGGTTGGTATAAATATTCTCTCATGCTACCACAATCGTCTTGGGACTAGCTAGATCTTACCAGTATATTTGCCTGGCCACGTTGGCTCTCTAATTAGACCAGAGAGAAATGCTGTTTGCCTCCAAGCAAGCAAGCAAGCATGGCTCCTTGATAACTCAAAGGCAACTAAAATACAAACCTACCGTGAAGTAGGTGAGACTCTTGTGAAGGCTTGGAGAAATATTTAACTGGCATTAGTATTAGTCTTTGGTACAGAGACATGCCATCTCAGAAACCCCCTTCTCTACCCTATAAAGGCAATTCCAGGCAGATCTTGGCTCAAGAAATTAGGTGAGGTGCTGGGAGAAATTACCTGAGGGCATTTGACCCTTCCTGCCAGGGGAAGTTACATTTAGCTTATAACTCCTCCCAGCTCTACTAGGAGGCTTTTGAATTAGCTCTGGGTCCTTGTAAACAGCCAGATGGCCTCCTGAAGTTGCTACATTTCTATAGAGCTATTTTCCTGTTTTCATCTCTAGATAGCCCAGCCCAAAATGAGCTGGGATGGGGAGTTTGGGCGGATTTCTGGCTATAAAATAAGCTGCAAGAAGAAAAGAAGCCCCTTCTTTTTTTCTCCCTTTTTGCCATTTCAGCTTCCCTTGGTGTTTTGCCTCTCCGTCCTCTCCATCTCTGTTGGGCCTAAACACGTGGTGGCAGCCATCTTGGCCTACACATGGCTGGGGCCTAGCTGGGAATCCAGAGTCCGGAGGTTTTCCCTGCTCTTGGATTGTATATTGGAATCTGTGATAGTAAAGCCCTTTTAAAACTGCATCGGATTCCTGAGTCTTCATCCATTCCCGCCGGCCCGGAGTAGAAGGGAACTCGCTTCCCGGCACTGTTGGGGACCCTGGCGGAGTCCCCGACACACTAACAAGTTCATAAGGGCTCAAAGTAGTGTAGGAAAGAATTCATGTGGGTGTTGATCCTTCACTCAGAAGCTGATTTGCTGCTATATAAATCTTCTGTGGAGCATACTCTGGGTAGACTTGCCACAGGGCATGAATCCCTTAAGGAAATTACTGGTGCACATTTGCATGGTAAGATTATTCTTATGGTCCACTGTAGGGGCTGACCCCTGCAGCTTCTAAAAGTGAAGTTTGTATTGGTCAAGGATGAGGAAGCTTGGCTTGTTTGATGTCCTTCAGATTCAAAGGCCTCTGTAAAAATGGTGTTAATCCAATGAAGCCTTTCACTTTGGAGTCAATGATATCTTCTCCCAAGTGGAAGGTTGAGTTTGAGCATTTTATGAGACACCGAACATCTGAGGAGCCCCCCACCCCCTCGTTTTTCTGCCTCCCACAATCTCCCAAGAGGCAAGATAAAGACAGTGTCATTGCTTGGGCTTTCTTCTCCAGCTTTGATTTCCTCTTCTGAAGCTTTAAAACAAGCAAACAAATTCCAGCTCATACCCTTCTGAACCTTGGGTGTTCTCTGCCCTCTCCAAATGTTCCCCTACCATATTACTGCTTTCTCCTCTTGTCTTCCTCATCCCTTTTTTCCTCCACTTCCTCCTCCTCTTCCTCCTCCTCTTTACTTCTCTCTATATCCTTAGGGAATATTAATTCCTTAAACATATAAAGGAATATGAATTTCTTATTAGGTACTATATATGCTAGGGTCTGATTCCAGACAATGAGAAATTTGAAGGTGTGTGCTGTGTGTGTGTGTGTGTGTGTGTTTGTGTGTGTGTGTGTGTATTCTCAACTTGAGAATAACATAGAGTACTTGTTTTCTAGGACATCTGTATTCTCAGCAAAAGGAAGCAGAGGGAGCTGTAGATCACGGAAATTGTCCTAAGCACCTCTCACAAATTCTTATGCGACGTCCAACTTTTGGAGTGGTTCAGAGGAGATCTCTGTTGCTGATGGTCTCATGTTCTATTAAAACTAGTTACTTGAAGGGTTGGGAGATAGCTCAGGTGGTATAGAACATGCCACAAATATAAAAGGCCTTGAATTTCACCCCAAGTACTGCATGTCCCCTGCCCCAGCATTGCCAGGGATACATCAAATAATCCCCTAGCACTGTTGGCTCACCACCTGGCATGAGCTAAAAAAATTCAAAACAAGTAGAGGCTCTAATGTCAAAGGGAAGAAGTGGAGACAATGTGAGGAACAAATACTCATCTCTGACATCCAACTCATGCTGTTAAATACTATGTTGTAAATGAATGAGAATTGGAGTGAAACAGGCTAATTCAAGGTTAACCTAGGCTAGTGGGAAAGAAAATGGAAAGTGAGAGCCTTTTGTAGTGAAATACAGTTATGTCAAATTCTCTTTGTCTATTCCATAATATATAGACTCCAGAACTGCTTTGAAACAGCCTTTAAAAGGGCTCTAAGGAATTAAATTTCATTGAGGTCAATGTCAATCCAATATGGGTTTCAACCAGGTCTCCCTCTTGATTTACTGTTAGACATAACACGAAGACTTAATTTCTCTGAATTTGGACTTTCACATCTATTAAGTGGGTACACAAATGAAATCTAAGCTATTGTTATAGGTAGAATCAGTAAATAAATATTTTTTTTTGCTTGAGTAAGACATGCACCAAAAATGCTGCTGGTGTCTTTACTCAGAGAAGTTAGGATGTGGATATGATGTCCCTGAGTTAAAAAGTCAGAGATGTACACAGTGATTGCTCTAATGGCCAGGAAAATGGGAACTCTGATGATGAGCTAAGGGGTTCCTTGTAGAGCCTGAAAGCAGGACTGTTACGGAATACCCTTCTGGTATTCATGAAAGGAGTCATGAAGGCAAGGACTTGGTGTTTGTGCAAGGACTTGGTGAACATACAGGCTTCAGGAAACACTGAAAGGCAGGTAGGGAATGAAAGAAGAAAGGATGTATTGTTGAGCAGATTACTGCTGTGTATAGGCAGGGCTGCATTCTGACATCAGGCTCTGGGAGTCAGCATAGAGATGTCCCAGGTCATTATACTGAAGAACCTAGCAGCCCACCCCTATTTGGTAGACCTAGAGGTCTACTCTAGGCATGTCCAGTCATGCAACTTGTGTTTACTTCACCTTCCTGTTCAGTGGGTCAAAAAGCCTCAAATAAAGAGCATTGTCCATGACTGTGGAAGGCGCTAAGTAGATGAGTGCTAGGAACATGGAGGGAGGCTCCTAGTGAGCAACTCTGCTAACTCTGGACATGGACCTTCAGCCTGTGGTCTGAGAGTGGTGCTGTGAAGGCAGGTGGAAGATTCCCAGATTGTGTCTTATAGAGTTACTGGAATTTTATTGCCAAAAACGTTTTTCTGTCACAACTTTTTGCTTTATAAGCAATTGGATGTGAGGGAGTTTTTAAAAATAAAATACATAAATTACAAGTTGCTTGTCATTGGGTTCACATAAAATTTTGTTTTCTTCAGTATAATTCAATTGTAATATTGATGATGGAATAAAACCAAATCCAGCAATCTGACATTGAATGAAAGGAGTTATTTTAGGACATGCTTTATTATATGTTGCTTTTATAAAGTGGTTTCCCCAAATCAATCTACAAAGTTAATAGAAGACTTAAAGTTTACCTTAGAGAAGATAATACTTCCTTTTTTGACGTTTGTCATTAATGATTTAGGATCAAATGTTGATGTGAGTTCTTCATGATAAAAGAAGAAAATAAAGACCTGCCATGATTCCCTTCAATTTACCCTTGTATAAAATAAACAGAAGAGGGATTATGCTATTTCTTATCCTTTTCTATGGGGGAATGTAACTAATATCTCATATCTAGGCCTTATTAAAGTTTTGCAACAGGTTCCCATTCCTTCTTTTAGCACCTCATCATTGCTAGATTCCAAATACAAAGAGTCCCCCTTCATTATGTTCTCCACTATGAAATCGCACACACACTATTCTTCCATTTTCAAGAAACTCACACTTATCAAGAGTAAGAGTACACATTTATTTTGGGGTATGATTTTCTTCCAACTTCTAATATTGTGCTATAACTTTGTCAGAAACAGCATTAGAGGGGCTAAAGAGATAGTCCAGTCAGGAAGGTGTCCCTTGCATGCAGCCTGTGGGCCTTTGATCCTCAAGCGTCACCTAAAGTCCTCTGAGTATGGCCAGGAGTGTTCTTGAGCACAGAGATACCAAGAGCAATCCCTGAGCACCACTTGTTATGGCCTAAAAACCCAACCTCTAATTCACCACCAACAAAAGAGCATTAAGAGAACAAAGTGGTATATATAAATTAGTTAAAGAATGAATAACTAATTCTCTTGAAGATTGTTGAGTTTCTAGCTGCTTCTTATATCAGCCATAGATCGGCAGACCTTAGGTTTTGAAGGATGAGGAGATAACTGTGCTTACTAAATGATCTGTAAACTGCTAACATTCTCATTTACTAGGATAGCATGCAGTCTGGATTTACACTCTGTCATTTAACATTTGTTGATTGTGTAGTTATCATCCACTATTTCAAGACACTACATTTATTTTTCTTTGTATAGATTGTTATGAGGCTAAGATTTGTATAACATAAAAATTGGACTATTGTGTGAGTTGAGCCCAAGTTGTCAAACCAAACTGTCAGCCCATTATTCGTTTTCACAGCAAAGTTGTTGTACCACCAACTGCTGATGTTGCAAGAAACCTTGTCACAAAGAACTTATGGTGAAACATTCTAGAACTGCCCATGTTCTTGCATTTTATAGCCCTGCTGTCACTCTGTATTGGAAGATAGCTCAGTCACTGGGAATGTTTAGTAGCAACTAAATTGCTTTGGTAATTATTATCAATGTCTAAGACCATTTATTTTTCCTGAAATAGAAGTTACTCTGCTAGTGGTTTTTCATCAGATCGATCAAGATAATATGCAGCTTATCTTGTATGGTAGTGTTAAGGTTTCTACTATACATAGCCATAATCATGAATTATAATGAACTGAGTGCTTTTGCTTTTGCAGGTGCAGTTATAAGCTTGTGACCCTGGGGTTTCATTTAATCTTCATGACATTCCCACTCTATGTTCATTATTCCTAATTTGCAGATGAGGAAGTTGAGATTTAAAGATTGGGTCAAAATCTCAGTAGATTGCTTCTTTGCTTTTATGAGGTAATGACTATGCTATGAATCTACAGGGCTATTTTGTTAGTTTATGTAATTTTGCACTAAACTCTTGAGAGAAAGATGTCACATACACCCACTAGAAGATTCCATCTTATTCTTCTTACCCTCTGTTTTTTTTTCCTCATCACCTCTGGTTTTTCCTTTTCCTTTCTCTTCTAATCTTTTATTTTTCCATTTCTTTTCTTTCTTGTGTTTGGGTCTCACCTGGCAGTGCACAGGGCTTATTTGTGGCTCTGTACTCATGGATCACTCTTGATGAGCATCACTACATGATGCCTGATATCAAATCTGGGTCAATTTTGTGCTAGGCAGTGGCTCTAACCACTGCATCACCTGTCCAGTCCCACCTAACTTTTTTATATTTTATTTTGATTCTCAAATGTCTTCAGAATGACAAAATAAATAAAAGTGCTACTGGAGGTTACTATTGATCACTTGACATCCCTTTATTTATCAATTTGCTCGAGTGGGCGCCAGTAACGTTTCCATTTGTCCCTGTCACATGTCAGTGTAGCCCAATGGCATCTGCTTGCTCCAGGAATATGAAGAGCCTCAAACCGTTCCATTCATTCAGGGTCTGACAAAGAAGTCTAACCATCTTGTAGGTGGGTGGCCACGTGATCTTTTGATATCCTGTGGGAGTCAGTCAGTAATGGCTCTAGTCCAGCGGTCATCGCCAAGTTGCATTACATGTCCAGCCCATCTGATTTTTTGATGCTTGGCAAATGAGACAGCATCCTGACTCTCAATCTTGATGGAGGTCAGAACTCCCGTTCCTTCCCAGTGAGGGTGATATTCCAAGCATAGCTCTTTTGATTCCTCTTCGGGAGGCCAGAATAGCATTCTCCCTCCTGCTCTCATAGGCCCAGGTCTCTGAGGTGTATGTTAATGCAGGGAGGATGATGGATTCGAAGGGATGTTCCTGGAGTCAGAGGTTCTTTGCCTGGAGGTTACTATTAAGGCACTAAATTGTGCGGTGAAATTGAGAGCAGAAAGAAATTCAAGGCATTTTCAGAAGGGATGTCTAGAATAGACAG
This sequence comes from Cryptotis parvus, assembly GCA_021461705.1. NCBI lineage: Eukaryota > Metazoa > Chordata > Mammalia > Eulipotyphla > Soricidae > Cryptotis > Cryptotis parvus. Next base: position 49,997 of record JAJIBD010004455.1, on the reverse strand, counting down.
GATCATTTTCAGTGTGGACTGGCAGAAGACAACCTCTTAAAATGACATTATGAGGAATGCACTAAGCAGAATTTTAGTTTTTCAACTTGCTTAAAAAATTTAGTGCTTTTACATGCATTATTTAAAAAGTTAGTGGAACATGGGCTGGAGAGATAGTACATGCATATGGCTGACCCATGTTTGATTCTCTAGCACTCCATGAGATCCCCAAGCTTCACCAGGAGTGATTCCTGAGCACAGATTCAGGAGTAAAACCTTAGCATTGCCATTGTTCCACTCCCCCCCAAATCCCCAAAATGTTGGCGAAACACTAACATTATAATAGTAATGTATGCACACATATATAAAATATACATATGTTATATACAATCTCTCTCCATATGGAAATGTATACCTACATACATATGTATGAAATATACACCATATCTACATATGTACACATCTTAATGTTGGATCCATCCAGAATACAAGTAAGCAGAAGTGACACAGTTTATTTTCTTGGCTCTTTTTATAGTCATCCTTATGAGAGGCAATGGGGAGACAAAATCATCTTACAACTTTAAATCTATTATGTTCCTATCTAACTCATTTTATACATACCACTTAGTAGCTCTCAAGTGGTAACAATTGTAATTATAGCCAATTACATTGAAAATAAAAGGAGTCAGTTATTTAGATATAAATATTTCACTCTTCAAATTCTTGGAACAATAGTAGCATCTAAAATTGGCATGAATAATTTCTACATGAAAGATATGACTGAAATTTTCCTGGACATCAAATATGAGTAAATTCATTGGTAAAAATAATCACGTTCTGGGGTTACAGTTATCAACTGGTTATTTCTTATATTTTGTCACTTATAATTGGGCACAGCAGCTGGTATGAGATTGTAACCTCTTTAGAAGTGTAAATTTTTTTTAACTTGTACTTTTATTTTCACGTCATGACTAATCCTGGAGTGAGCAATATGCAATAAGTATTTATGGGTAAAGTTTCATTGTAAAAAGCTTTTGTAATAGCTTTCCTTCTTGTTCTTAAATGAACCCTTGCAATCCTTTTTAGACTTAAAGACTAAAACCTGTTATCATAATTTGTAAATGTACATATATACATTTGAATATTTGGGAGGTATTACATAGGTCAGAAAAAAACAGCAACTTAATTTTTGGATAATATTTGTTTCCTAAACATTAATTGAGACGATGTTTTTTGATAAGTACTGGTGTAAAAAATTAGAAAGACATAAATTCTGTCTTCAGAAAACTCACGGCATTACTTGTGAAATTAATTATTGTTACTTTATTCATGATTCATTGGAAGTAAATATAGAAGAGATAATTTATATCCCTACTCAGAATGGCATGTTATAACATGTAAAAATAATAACCCTTTAAAAATGCTAACTGTACGTTAGCTCTTTTACAATTACATGTGCTAACTTTGAATGATAAAGATAATAAAGAGAATATGTGTTCATCTTTAAACATCAATATTCAAACTCTCAATTACTCTGCCAATGGCTTACTGGATAGAATATGAATGTAATTTAATTGCATGAAGAAAATTCTAAAAAGCCAATATAATGGTGACTGCTACTGCTAGAGGCCCCAAAGTTTTACCTGCATTAACATTACTCTCCTTAATAATCTTTTGCGTTGAGAGTAAGTTTTGTCTGTTCAGGGCTTATTTTTTGTGCCATTTCTATAAGTCTTTCTGTCCTCTGAGTGGTACCTAAAATCACCTTGCTTCACAGAAGCTCCCTTCATAATGAAGTGAAGTCATCAACATGCCATTACAAATATGCTCTAAGTTCTACACACTTAAACACCCCCTTCTTGAGCCTTAAGAGCACTGTAAATGCTCTAACCCTTCTTTTTATAATCAGTCTTCAAGAATGAATTAGTTGCACAGATTTTATTCTCTTCTAGTATTGTTCACTTATGCCACCATAGCAGGCTCTGGGTCTTCCTTCCTTCCTTCCTTCCTTCCTTCCTTCCTTCCTTCCTTCCTTCCTTCCTTCCTCCTTCCTTCCTTCCTTCCTTCCTTCCTTCCTTCCTTCCTTCCTTCCTTCCTTCCTTCCTTCCTTCCTTCCTTCCTTCCTTCCTTCCTTCCTTCCTTCCTTCCTTCCTTCCTTCCTTCCTTCCTTCCTCTTCCTTCCTTCCTTCCTTCCTTCCTTCCTTCCTTCCTTCCTTCCTTCCTCTTTCCTTCCTTCCTTCCTTCCTTCCTTCCTTCCTTCCTTCCTTCCTTCCTTCCTTCCTTCCTTCCTTCCTTCCTTCCTTCCTTCCCTTCCTTCCTTTCTCCCTCCCTCCCTTCCTCCCTCCCTTCCTCTCTTTCTTTCTTCCTCCCTCCCTCTCTCCCTCCTTCCTCCCTCTCTTCCTTCCTTCCTTCCCTCTCTCCCTTCCTTCCTTCCTTCTTCCCTTCCTCTTCCTCGCTCCTCCCTCCCTCCCTCCCTCTCCTTCCTTCCTTCCTCCCTCCCTTCCTTCCTTCCTTCTTTCCTTCCTTCCTTCTTTCCTTCTTTTATTGAATCACTATGAGATACACCGGTACAAAATTATTTATGATTGGATTTCAGTCATACAATGTTTCAACACATGCCCCTTCACCAGTGTACATCTCCCACCACCAATGTCCCCAGTTTCCTCCTGCCACTGCAGCAACTTTCCTGCATCTATGGTGGGCACTTCTCTCTCTTGTCTCTGTCTGTCTCTGTATCTCTCTCCTCTTTTGGGCATTATGGTTTGCAATATTAGATCACTTGTATCACTTGTCTTTCTGTTATTCATCAATTTGCTCGAGTGGGCACCAGTAACATCGCCACAGGTCCTGTCACATACTAGTGTAGCCCAAGGGCAACTGATCGCTCCAGAAACATGATGAGCCTCAAACCATTCCTTTAGGTCATGAGTATGAGGTCTATAATTGTTACTGATTTTTGGCATATAAAATACAATATGGGTAGCTTGCCAGGCTCTGCAATATTAGATACTGAAAGTTTATTAGGTATGTTTCTTTACTTTCAACACTCAGCTCTTATTCGGAGTCATCATTTCTAACTATTACTGTTATACTGGTCCCTTCTCTCTCCTAACTGCCCTTTGTTCCTACAGAAGTCTTAAGGGACTTAGAGTAAATGAAAGAGGATTTTTGGATACCATTCCCAGAGTGTGTGATTCTGTAGAGCATAGATATGACTAATTTGAATTTCCAAAAGATTCTTAGGTGATATTGTTGATTTCATGCCTAGAGTAGACCTGAAGTCTGCTCCTCCTCAGATGCCTGGACAGAGAGTAAAGGTCTTGAGTTATAGCGTCTATTTATTTTTTGTGCTGTGAATTAGAAATTTCTAGCATGTCATCAGTTGTTTAACAAAGGCTGAATACTTTGAGCAATTGACTCCACCAATACAGCACTTGAAAAGAGCCATTGGTCTAGAAGATGTTCCTAGGATGTGCTTCAGACAGAAGACTGAGGGGGGCAGAGGGGAATGATCATTTTCCTTTACTTATTATGTGCCACAAAAATCTATTATTTTGTTTTAACTGAATCACCATGAATTACAAAGTCACAGTTATTCATGATGGAGATTCAGGTGTACAATGTACCTTTAAAAATCGCTTCATCAGTATCCACTTCCCCCCCGATGTCCCCAGTTTTCCCTTCATCTCCCTTTATGGCAGACACTCTTTTCTTTTTTCTGTTTTCTCTATTAGACACTGTGGTTTAAAATACCATTCCTTTAGGGTTTCATAATCATTCATATTACTTTACCTCCTTTCAGTAACCAGTCCTCATCCGAGTGCATGGACATCTAGTAGATAGTGATTCAAGATATATATATATATATATATATATATATATCATTATATATGTAATATATATTACATATATAATGCCAAAATGGTACATATATAATGCCACTATATATCACTTGATCACTTAACATCCCGTTATTCATCAATTTGCTTGAGCGGGCGCCAGTAACATTTCCATTTGACTCTATCACATGCCAGTGTAGCCCAATGGCATTGGGTTGCTTCAGGAATACTAAGAGCCTCAAACCGTTCTTTCAGGGTCTTGACTAAGAAGTCTGACCATCTCGTAGGTGGGCGGCCATGTGATCTTTTGATATCCTGTGGGATCCAGTCGTAATGGCTCTAGACCAGTAGTCGTCTCCAAATCGCATTACATATCCAGCCATCTGATTTTCGATGCCTTGGCAAACGAGACAGCGTCCCTGACTCTGGAACAATAACAGAAGTCGGAGCTCTGGATTCCTTCTTTCACTTGAGCGAGGCATGATATCCCAAGCATAGCTCTTTCGATTCCTCTTTGGGAGACCTGAATAGCATTCTCATCCTGCTTTTGTAGGGCCCAGGTCTCTGAGGCATGTTAGTGCAGTGAGAATGGTGGAGTTGAAGAGATGCACCCAGAGCTGGAGGTTCTTTGTCTTTTTAGCTATTTCTTCAATGCTTTTAAAGGCATTCCATGCTGTTCTCTTCCTCCTGTGCGGCTCAGGTTTTAGGTCATTCATCATGTTGACTTCTTGACATAGGTACACATAACTGCTGCATTCAGAGATGTTTGTTCCACTGAGAGTGAATGGGGCCTCTGGAACTAGTTCATTTTTCATAAACATGGTTTTCTTTAGATTCAGCTGTAGACCTATCTTTCCACATTCTCGGTCAAAGTCAGCCAGCATTTGTGCCGCTTAGGCTAATGTTTGGTGTTATTAGAACGATGTCATCAGCGAAGCGGAGGGGTGTAGTTGCCGACCATCTATCTTCACTCCCATTATTCCCATTCTAATTGTCTCATGATGTTCTCGAGGGTGGCACTGAAGAGTTTTGGTGAAATGGTATCACCCTGCTGAACCCCTCTTTTGACATCGATGATCACTTCTTTGTAGAATGGTGAGATCCTGGTGGTGAATCCGTAATACAGCTCACAAAGGATCTTGATGTATTGGGTTTGAATTCCCTGTTTGGCTAGGGCTTCGATGGCTGCTTCAGTCTCCATAGAATCAAAGACTTTTCTTTAAATCAATGAACGTGAGACAGAGTGGCATCTTGAACTCCCTACAAACTTCAATGTGCTTTGTTACCGTGTGAATATGGTCAATTGTGCTGAATCCTTTTCAGAAGCCAGCTTGCTTGCATGGTTGTCCTTCATCTAATGAATGTTCTGCCAATCCTGTTCAGGATGACTCGAGTGAACAGCTTGTAGATGACAGACAACAGGCAGATGGGGCAATAGTTGCCAATGTCATGGATGTCTCCCTTCTTGAACAGTAGAACTGTCCTGCTGGTTTTCCATTGGGAGGGCACCTTGCATTCAGACATGTAGTGTGTGACATGCCGAGCCAGTGTATTGGTGAGTAATGAAGGCAGATTCTTCAGGTGTTCGGGTCTGACTTTTTCTGGGCCTGATGCTATTCCCTTCTTTATGGATGAAATGGCATGTCGGATTTCAGAAGGGAGAACGTTAGGAATGACATATTCATCCTGCGGAATTTGGTATGTGGGCAGGTGGACGTGGCTATCAAAGAGATTTTTTTGGAAGTATTTTATTATACCACCGTGAGATATACAAATAAAAATATATACAATTAAAAAGTTCATGTTTGGGTTTTGGTCATACAGTGTTTCAGCACCCGTCCCTCCACCAGTGCCCATCTCCCACCACCAACATCCCCGGTTCCCTCCCCCTTCCCCAGCCCTGCTCCATGGCAGGTTCTTTATTTCTTTCCCTTTCTCTCTATCAAAGAGATTTTAGTAGAAGTCATTGATAATCTTCTCCATTGCCTTTCTGGATGATGTGATAGATCTATCAGGATGTTGGAGGCCAGTCATCTTGGTCTTATTGTTTGCGAAGGACAGGCAGGCATTCGTGAATGCTTTTTCCCGGCTTCTGCTGCATCTTCCAGTATTTCTGCTCTTCTCTCTTTGAGGCCTTCCTTTATCGCTTTTCTATACTGCTTTGCAAGCTTGGATGTTAACAATTGGTCGCCTGAGGCTCATGCCTTGCCACATTGGCGAACGAGCTCAAGAGTGTTTGAATACTGGCGTCTTTTTTGTGGCTTTTTCTCTCTTGGCATTCTTCGCACAATCATGGAGGTGCTGAACCAGTCGGTTGTATTCTTCATCGATGTCATCAATGATGGTATCTTCCCATGATACCACAGTGGTGCCAAAGAGTTCCCAGTTGGTGGTCGTCTCTGGGAGTTCTCTTCTTAAACTTTACAGTCTTTCTCCTTGTTGCGTGAAGTATAATTTTGCACGAAGGAGATGGTGGTTCTATCCTGTTTGGAATTTTGGGACAACAGCAACATCGGTCAGTCAAAATCTTCCTGACCCTGAAAGAGCCCTTAATACGGCAGCACTAAGGATGAACAAGGAGGGCCTGATAAAATTTCAGGGCCATACCTAGCTGCCAAAACGAATAAGGACTAAAATGACAGTCTGTACTTTCAATCCACGTACACTGGCAATGGAAGCATATGTCGAGGATCTGATGGTACAATCACAAAAGATCAAGTATGACATCATTGGTCTGACTGAGACGAGGAGGTGTCAATTGCATCACACTGTTTTACACACCAGAGAAGAACTGTTTCTCAGAACATTCGATGAAAGAGGCGTTGGTGGTGTCAGTGTCCTTGTCAACATGAACATGGCCGCGAACCAGATAGGATGATTACACTTGAAGAGATGTGGCCCACTGTCAGCAGTTTCTATCTTTGTTGTCTATGCACCAACATCCACATACAAGGAAGAAGAAATTAAGATATTCTACGTGGAACTGGAGGAGTTCTATAAAAAGATCACACCTTCTACAAGATCATAGTTGGTGATTTTAATGCCAAAATAGGATGGAAAAGATCGGCTGAAGAACTCACGCTCGGGACCCATGGCCTAGAATGGAATGAACAGGGTGAGAGACTATCTGGAGTTCATCATGTCCATCAAGACCATCCTTGAGAACTCACAGTTGCAGAAGGCTGAATTGAAACATTGGACATGGGAATCCCTGGTGGACAGTTCCACAATGAAATTGCCACTATATATATATATATATATATATATATATATATATATATACACATACATACATACATACATACATATATACATATATAGGCATTATATATGTACCATTATTTTAGGGCTAGGAAATGAAGTGTTAGAGGGCTAAAGGCAACCTACAGCATAAGTTTGGTATAATATAATTTTAGACCTTAACAGTAATGAAATCTGTTAATTGGCCTTTGGAAGGAGGGTCTGATAAGTATACCTATATATGGACTGTCTTGGGGGCTATAGAACTAAGAGATAATCATAGCCCACAAGCCAAGTTCTGCTAAAGAACATGTTCCTTCCCTTAGTTATTGCCTGATAATCCAGGCATAAGTAAGTGCAGATCAAAGAAGATTGCAAAGCCCATATATTGAGAATTCTGTTGCCAGATGCTAAAATAACCTTCCTTTGAGGGCAAGTAAAATCTCTCAATTGATGGAACAGAAGTTGCTCCAGGCAAAGACCCTACATGTTTCCCTGCTTAATTGCCTACTGCCCTCATTCTGGATTGAGCTTCAATCACTTTACTTTCTCAGCTTGGAACCACTGGGACAGGTTTCCACTGGCATGCTTTGCAAGCAACAGAGGTGATTATCCAGGCATCAAAATTGCTTTTCTCAGGATTTCCCATCCCCTAGCTAAGCCTAGCTTCCAAATTGCTTGGAATAGTGCCCTCCACCTCACCACCCTGTGCCAGTGGAGACCTGGTCTCAAGCTGAGCAGTCACCTATGTGCAATGAAAGAAAGGACTTGAATTCTCAAACATGAGACCTTGTACTGATCCCTCAATCCAAGGCTATGCAAAAAAGTCCAATGTGTGGATAGTCAAGTTACATAAAAGGTTCATTTTTTACTTAAAATTTGAGGTAGCATTAGTTTATAGAACTATATATGTTATAGGTATACAGGTTCACCCCTTTTTCAAATATGTGACAATACACCACACCCACCAACAATATAATTGATTCCTTCCACCTGTTGCCCACAGAGCCAATCTCCTCCCCTCTGGTAACTTCAGGTCTGTAATCGAATTCAACATTTTTGTTTTATCTTTTTCTGTTGATTCCTCATATTCCAAACATCAGAGAAATCTTCCATTATGTGATTCATTTAATATGATTCCAGTCAGTTCAACCATGTCAAATTATTGGCAATAATTCATCATTTTTATTGCTAAGTAGTACTCATTTTAGTGTATAATATTTTCACTCAATCATCTGTTGTCGGGCCCCTTTGCTGTTACACACCATGACTGTTGTATCTTTTAAATTACTTGGTGACACTTTTTATATTATTCTACAAGAGTTTCTGTATTTCTTATTCTTGAGGTAGTTCAATGGAACACAAAGTGATAGGGAAAAGTAACCCTACAGCTTAGATAGGGTTCTAGCTCTCTGAACAAGCAAGAGGATTTCATTTATTATTATTCATTCACTCAAATAGAGTGAAAACCAGGGGAGGAAGATATCCTTCTGCCTATCAGAGATCAGGATATATTTCTTGGACAGCTTTAGAATGGCTTTTAAGAGTTATGGTTATGGGGGTGCGTAGGTTTAAGGAAAGGGAAAAACTGAATGCAAATCACCTTAAAAAAATCCCAAAAGCATAAGAATCAAGTTAAAGCCATCAAAAGGTAGTGCTTTTTGTTAAAAAATGTTTTCTCAAGGTTTCTAGATAGCTCTTGGGTAGATTTAAAAATAGAGGCTGCCATTTTCCCTTCTCTTCATGAGGCTTCCTCTATCTCCAGGCACAAGGACCAGAGCTTTAAAGTATTTTATGTGCAATGATATTCTATTCAGAGAGAGGAATGATATTTATATTCTACAAAGTTTTTTCTGTGCCATGATATTCTACTCAGAGAGAGGAATGATATTTGGATTTCACTTACTGCTTCTCATCTGAGAGGATCCAATAGCAAAGAATCAATCAAATGCCACCTATGGCATGGTAAAACCTTGGTTTGGATGGTGGTTATAGGACTCTAAGAACTATGGGCTACAGATGCCAATCTCAGTCAGGTAGAGTCCTACCCACATTCTGCCATCCGTACAGAGGGAGCTTGCTCTCTGCCGTGAAAGAAACAAGAGCTGGGGGAGAATCTGGCTGTTTAATTTTCTCTTTGTCATGTCACTTCCCTGGACAGAGTAAGAAAATGGGTGAGTTTTGTAAGCCAGGCTTGTTAGCTCAGAGAAAACCTTCCCACCTGGGACTTCAGGAGTAGAAAGCATTTAAGCATAATGGTAGGCTCTGGCCAGAGAAACCAAAGATGGCCAGAGGTGGTAGTGTCCGTGTTCCCCATCATCCAGTCAAGGTGAACTACTCCCACAAACCTGCACTGTTATGGAACACCTCTAGCAGGGCCTTCCCGGCCCCCACTTCTATTAAGTGTTGAAATGGGAAAAACATCACTCAGAAACCTAGTCCCTGGCAGACTGACTCTGACTGAGTTCCATTGACAGTGATTTCTGGCAATCATGAATTAAAAGAGGTACCAGAGAACAGGCCTGGCTCCAAGGCCTCTGGCTTTGGGAATAAAGCGGATTTAACTTGACTCCATCTCTCCAGGACCAAATTAAAAAGAAGAAAGAATAATGGGGATTTTGTAGGGCAAGAGTAAAAATAAGGCTGGATTTGTGCTCTTTTATGCATTTAAAAGAGAAAGAAGGAAAAAAGGACCAAATATGGAGTTGGACTTCATTTCTGAGCGTGAACCTTCAAACCTTCATCACTTTCATCAGTAGCCATCTGGCATGCAGTCTTCTGTGGCATTTCTCTAAATTGACTGGCATCCTCCAACAGTTTCCTTGGCATCACCACTGAGAAACCTCCATTCTTAGCAATTTTTTAGAAACAGACAAAAATTCAACCCAGGCAGGTAAAGATACTCACATAATCAGCACCTTATGTCAGTATAATATCCTGGGTAATTCTACTAAAAGTATACTTAGAATTCCTTTGTGTGGCCTCTTGAGTCTTATGTAAAAAATATAACAATAATGGAAATTATATGTACACACAATGCACATACACAAAAGTTTCTCTCTTCCTCTCAGTGTTCACGTAACCTCATAATACTTAACAGACAGTAGCACTAGTATGTTTCCATTATTCTTTGAGCATATTTTTACACTTAGAAGAAGAAAAGTATACCCATTTCTTCTTCACTTAGCACAGATACTTGAGAAAGATTTGATGGGCAATGTTTCAACTTTCTGCTTTGTACATTCAGACCATTTGGCTCCAACAGGTAAATCAATCACTCTTTTTTTCCCCTTAAATTTTCTAATTGGATCATTGTGAGATAGACTATTACAAGACTGTTCAAATTTGGGTTTCAGTCATACAATTTTTGTTTGGGCAAGCACCAGCCTAACCAACCCGCCTCCAAAGTACCCTGGTCTGTTCAGCCTTGCACAGGTCCGAATTAACTGCAGCTTTTGATCTCTTTGGAGATTTATTTATGGGTCTCTGAAGCGAGGCCAGGAGAAGAGTTTACATGGTGGGACTGGAGTTGATTCTTGGAGATTATTCAGACATGTGTAGGTCTGTAAGATGTACTGCAATTTTGTTCTCTTTCAAGATTTATTTTTGAGTCTCTGGAACAAGGCTGATGGATGAGCTTGTATGGCAGAGCCGGAGGTGGTTTGTGGGCCTGACTCCTGAGTCCTTATATTTTGGTGGTTTAATATTTTGGAAAACTTGATCTTAAGTCGTTGGAGTCTGGCTGGAGGCATGGAGCGACTTTGGGTGCCTGGAAGACCGAGGGCACCATCAGTATGCTGACACTCTCACCCATTGGTGCTGTCTGGCCCCAGGGGAAACGACCGCAGCAGCCCCAGTGGCCCCCCGGACCTTGGCCAATGAGGCTACCATGTGTGGCTCGGTTGGTTCAGCAGAACTTGACAGGGGAGCACATGCCCTGGTCCTCCGACCCGATCTCCAGCCAGTTGGCACCCAGAGAGATTCTCTCCTAACATGTTGTGCAGCATCTTTCGGAGATGTACTTGGGGCACCGAGACTGCTCTGAGCTGCGGGAGCAGAGGCAGAGGTTTTAGACCCGCCAGGCTCTGGGGTCCCGTGTGAGCGCCCAAGGGTACTTGGGGCACGCAGCAGTTCTGCAATCCATGCTCTGAGCCACAGAAGTGGTGGCGGAGGATTTGATCGGCTTGGGGGATGGCAGCGGCTCTGCACTCAGGACCCGAGCTGCAGGTGGGACAGTGGCGGAGCATCAGGGCCTCAGAGCTGCAGGTGGGACAGTGGCGGAGCATCAGGGCCCCAGAGCTGTTTAGGTGTGGCAGTGGCCCAGCATCAGGCCCAGTGCTACAGATGAGGCAGGCCCAGAGCTACAGATGGGGAAGTGATGGAGTTGTTTTTTTTCCTTTTAAGTCTTGGAGATGCTTCTGGGTCAAGCACAAGTGCCCAGCCTTCAGCAAATTCCTGGGACCTCTCTCTTGCCCACGCAGGTTGCCCACGGCGGGTACTTAGGTAACTGGGGTCCTGCAGTGGTGTGCTGCTCGTGGGAACTCAGTGGAGCTTTGTAGCCTTCGTGGGACTTCTGTGGATGCAGGGACCACCTTGATTTTCTAGGACACCCTACAGCTTGTCACTGGGGAAGAAACTTGGAGCACCACAGCAGTTCCAGGTACCAAACTGGCCTTAAAAAGTGCTTTTTTCAAAGAAATGACACCTTCATTCTCAATCACTCATTTTAAAATAAATAAAACTACTAAAACTTTCACGATAAGCTAGTTTGGAGTATTTATAATTGTGTTAACATTTTGATATACTCAGTTTCCAACTTAACCACTACTAAAGTGCCCCAGACCCTCCCAAGGTCCCTTGTGACCACACGTCTACCTCCTCAGTCTCCCTAACCCTCACCCCTAGCTTGGTAGTCTCAGTTTTGGAATCTAAGGCCAAGTGTTTGTCACTTAACAATATTCTCTATTCTCTTACTTCTCTATATACTACAGGTGATGCTTGAGAACATCCTTATGTGTCCTCATCCCTGTGATTTTTTTTTCTTCATTAGATGTCATCCAGTTCTTTCCACACTGCAAGACTTCATCTTAACCACTCCTGGGAAAACACCCTGGGGGGCCCCAAAACACACAGCAGAAACACCATCTGCACTTCCATGTTCATAGCAGCACCATTCACAATAGCCAGAATACGGAAACAACTGAGTGCCCGAGAACAGACGACTGGATAAAGAAACTATGGCACATCTACATAATGGAATGCAACGCAGCTGTTAGGAAAAATGGTTATGAAATTTGCCTATAAATGGATGGACATGGAGAGGATCAGGTTGAGTGAAATTAGCCAGAGGAAAAGGACAGATATAGAATGACTGCATTCATTTATGGGATATAAAAAGAATAACATGATATTAATATCCAAGCCAGGCAAAACATGGGTCAAGAGAACTTGTCAGTGGTTGGAATCTATTGCAAGTGTGTGGGAGTCAGAGGTTAGGTAAGATAGAGAAGGGACCAGTGTGCTAATAATTGTTGGAAATGTTAAAACCAACCTAGAGATGAGAACTGAATGTAGGCAAAGGGATATGATAATGCCTAAATATATGTATGCAAGCCACAATGTTTGAGAAAAGAAAGAGAGGGAGAGAGAGAGAGGAGGGCAAAGTGCCTGCCATGGAGTCAGGATAGGAGTGGGGGGAGTGAATCGAAGTGCATTGTTGGTAGGAAATGTGCACTGGCACAGGGAGGGGTGCTGGAACACTGTATGACTGGAACCTAATCATGAACAGTTTTGTAATTGTATATCTCATGGTGGGATAATAAAAAAGACTTCATCTTATACCTGCACAGTTCATATAATTCTGTTTATACACTACAACTTCCTTATCCACTCATCTGTTGTCAAAAATTTGGGCTGTTTCCATATCCTGGTTATTGTATTAAACACTGAATGAATGTATGATTTTTCAAATAAATATTGTTTTGTGCTTTAGGGTAGATGCCAAGAACTGAACCACTAGGTTATATGGGAGGTCTGTTATGACAAAGCCGGTGCATGGAGTGAGCAAGGAAAGCTTTTACAACAAATGGTACTTGAACCACTGGATAACCACAAGCAAAAAAATGGGATCCATATCTCACATGGAATTTTTGTGAATTGACATAAAAGTTAATTCAAAGTGAATTAAAGCCTAAGGGTTAGATCAGAATCCATAAAATACACTGAGGAAAACATCAGGCTGAACTATTCAGATTATGGACCTGAGAAGTGCCTTTAATTTGACTCCACTGTCAAATATAGAACCAAAAGTAAATAAATGGGACTACATAAAATTAATAGATTTTTGCAAACTGAAAGACATTTGAACTGAAATTAAAAGGCACCCCATCAGAAAATGGAGAGAGGTGATCAAACACTTTCACAAATAATACATTTGAGGATAGCCAAGTAGCATCACAAACAAGTATTTATCAATACTTATTATCAGGGCAATACAAATCAAACTGATTTCACACGCTGAGATTGGCATATGTTCAAAAAGACTAGAAACAGTCAATGTTAATGGGAAAGTTAGACGAAAAGATACAATCCCGGAGGTGACACGTTCTCCACATTCTCCAAGAAATAGGCTCACTCAGCAACTTTAAAAAGGCTTGTGCCTCATATGGACCAACATCCCTGTACTATAATGAGTAACCCTCTGGCTAGAGTAAAAGTGCACTATGGACCCCTCAGGATTTTCATATGGTTGCTAAAATCTGCCTAAGCCCTCCTCAATATTTGCAATGGAAAATGTGGTTTAGTGATAAAACCAAAGCAAAACTTGATACCCTACTTATTTTTAATTGTCGCCTATAATACAAGAACTATGGTGATATACAACATTTACTCATTTTTCTGTTCAAAAGTTTTAAAAAGCTTTAAACAATATCTATAGAGGGGTGTGTCTATGGAGGGGTAAGTGAAAAAACCGTTTTTCATATGAAGTTCAAATGTTGAGGCATATTGTGGTATCCATAGGTCACTGCATTTTTGGGCAACAGATGTTGAGGCCCAGTAGGTTTAAACATTACTCAGGGCCTAACTCGGTCCCCAACAGTATTTGGAACAGGACATTAACAAAAATAGCAGATGCTGGGGTTCAGTGGGGTCGCCAACAGTACTCACAATCCAGTAAGTGCCCGTGCCCGCATCAAGTTTAAAATATATTGATTAAATAAATTAGATTATTTTTATTTTTAAAGTGTCTTTTGAAAGGGAATATAAAAGATCCATAGGGAAAGATTTATCAATCATTTGTAGTTTAAAAATAACATAGCTTTAAGGAGATTGAAAATTAAGGTTGCAGTGAATCAGTGAAACTCTACCTTGAATTTTAATTAAGTAAATGATGGTAAAGATGTAGAATAACTATTCATTTGTAGAATATTAAAAGTAGTATGATACTAATATCCAAGGCTAGGCAAAATGTGGACCAGGAGTACTTGTTAGTGGTTGAAATCTAGTCCAAGTGTGTGGAGTCAGAGGTTAGGTAAGACAGAGAGGGGGCCAGTGTGCCTTCTCTGGTCTAACAATTAATATTTCCATAATTGTGGAAAGGTAATGCCAGACTAGAACAAGCAAGTAGGCAAAGGGATATACATGATAACCCCTAAATGTATGTGTTGCAAGCATAATGTAAAGAAGCAGAAGCAGAAGGATAAGGAGAAGAAGGAGGAGGAGAATAGAAGGAGAAGAAGGAAGAAGGGAGAAGAAAGAAGTAGAAGAGAGGAAGAAGAAAGAAGGAGGAGGAGATGGCAAAGAAGGAGGAGGAGGAGAAGGTGGAGGAGGAGGAAGAGAAGGAGGAAGAGGAAGAAGAAGAGGAAGAAGATGAATTAGAAGGAGGAGGAGGAAGAGGAGGAGGAGGAAGAGGAGGAGGAAGAAGAGAAAGAAGAAGAGTAAGAAGAAGAGGAAGAAGAAGAAAAGAAAAAGGAATAAGAAGGAAGAAGGAAGAAGAAGGAGGAAGAAAAGAAGAAGAAGAAGGAGGAGGAGGAGGAGGAGGAGGAGGAAGAAGGAGGAAGAAGGAGGAAGAAGGAGGAAGAGGAGGAACAAGAAGAAGAAGGAAGAAGAGGAGGAAGAAGAAGAAGAAGGAAGAAGGAAGAAGGAAGAAGGAAGAAGGAAGAAGAAAAGAAGATGCCTGCAATAGAGGTAGGCTGGGGAGTGGGGAGAGAATTTTTTGGGTATTGGAAGGATGGTGGAGGATTGGGTACTTGAACACTGTGTGGCTGAGACCGGATCATGAATAGTTTTGTATTTATATATTTCATGGTGAAATAATAAAATAAAAAAATTGAAAAAGGTGATGGTAAAGAACTAATGTTTTCTCACCTTGAACAACAAAAGATTATAGAGAAGTAAACCAACTCTTGATTAGTGTATAGCTAGTTATCTTGAACCTTACATTAGAAACACTTCACAGAGTCTCATATAGGTATGATGTTTGAAGTTTGAATGCCAATGATACGGATCAATTATTAAGAATATGTTTGTCATCTCTAGCTAACACCCCGAAATGAAATAAGAATAGTTGAATTGTTCTTTGTGAGTGGTGAACCTTAGTTTTTCTCCCTGCTATTGATGGTGGATTGGCATTTGTTTCTTTGTTTGTTTGTTTGTTTGAGGACAAAGATCACAGAAGTGATAAGATGTCTTTTCCTGGGAGACTGCATGGCTAACAAGAAATTATTTGCTCATGGTAATCCAACTTGACCACTCTTTAGCTTGCAATAGCAAATTTTGTGTTTGCAATAAAAGAAGGCTTTTAAGAACTCTAATGGTACAAGCTTTTGTTATGCAAATATAAAATATCTTTTCAATGATTTGAACAAAATTGTGTTTCTTATTTTCATTATTTCATGGTAGCCTGATTTCATTTTTTTTTTTTTTTTTTGCTTTTGTGTCACACCCGGTGATGCTCAGGGGGTTACTCCTGGCTCTACACTCAGGAATTACTCCTGGTGGTGCTTGGGGGACCATATGGGATGCCGGGATGGAACCCAGGCGGGCACAGGCCAGCCACGTGCAAGGCAAATGTCTTAACCCGCTGGGCTATCGCTCCGCCCTAGCCTGATTCATTTTAAATGGAACTATCATATTACTTAAAACTTGTGTTTAGTTATTATTATTTATTTGCTGATTTAGGTACCATGATTTACAAAGCTGATCATAGAGTTTCAGGAACTCCATGTTTCAACTTCAAACTTATCACTAGTTTCAGGGGGTTCATTCCTTGACTGATGGATGACCCATGGTTCCCTCCCTCTCCCTACTCACCTCCTTAGCACCCTCAACGGATAACCCAGGATTCCTTCCCTCACCCTTCTCACCTCCTTAGCACCTTCTACTGATGACCCAGGGTTCCCTTCTTCTCCCTACCCACCTCCTTAGAAAACTCATTTTTTCCCCTAAGGTTTTGATGTACATAGCTATCTGACCTCTGTACTGCATTGCTCAAGACCCTTGACCAATAACGTTTTTACTTTTTTCTTAATATAGTTCTGTTTCTCTTCATAAGTGATAATGAAAGGAAAAAGCAAATAAGTTTGCCTACTGTTGACTCCTGATTGTTCAGACTCAGATATCATTATTACAGGATGGCCATCTTCCTGGTGATGGCATACCCTTATTTTAAAACACACCATACAGGGGTCAGAGAGGGCACATGAAGTAAGGCACTTGCCTTGCATGCTGTTTACCCTGGTTTGACAACCCCCACCAAATGTGGTCCCCTGAACACTGACAGGAGTCACTTTTGAGCTCAGAACCAAGAATAGCTCCTAACTTCAACTGGATGTGGCCCCCAAAACAAAAATGTTCAATTTTATAAAATTCTTATTTATTATTTTCTTATTTTTAAATTGTTTTTCCCACAGTGAAATATACAACTATAAAGATGCTCATGATTGAGTTTTTAGTAATACAGTGTTCCAGCACCCATCCTTCCACCAGTGCACATTTCACACCACCAATGTCTTCAGATTTCCTCCCTCCTCCCCAGCCTGCCTTTATGGCAGGCACTTTCCCTCTTGAAGTAAAAAATATAAGTAAAATACCCCATGCCTTCAGGGAAATGTTGGCATTCATGACTTTATATATTCTGACATTTCTAATTTTTCTTCTTTATACCCCTATATTATGCCATAACAATATGCTAGATATTTTAAAGTAGGCATTTTTATTCACCATTTTTTATGCTGTTACATTTTTCTTCTCAGAATTGCAATGTTTTGCCTGTTTGGGCCAGCATAAGTTCTCAAGTGTTATGTTCTTCAAATCAGTCATCATCCTAGTGTTTCATTTTTTTTTGTGCAATGCTGACTACAGTACAATAATTGTGCTCCTACTTTGGATATTTCTATAGTAGAGAAATTGTGGATTTTGGAGTCAGAAGTAGTAGAAGATTTATAACTCTATTTCATATAAACTGGCTACCAGAACTTATGTAAGTTCTTTAGCAGTTTACTTAGAATAAAATGGGATTAACTTCTGAAAGTTTTCGAGGTCTAGAGAGAAAAAAAAATAATATATAACATGGTTTCCATTATATAGTAGACACTAGTGTTTATTATTTATTGCTTTGTATATTTATTTCACCTTGTCTATGGTCTCCAAGGATCAGAGACTATCTTACATATCTTGACCCACAATTCAAAATCTAGATCAGGTTAGCAATTTAACAAGGCTTAATGATTGAATGAATCATAAGCTGATTGAAAGAAGACAGAGTATCAGAAAAAAGTAAAATATCTCTTAAATCCTCAGTTACAATTTATATATTTAGGTATTTAAAAACACTTCCAAACCTATTATTATAATCTTTACCATTGCATTGGGGTTTCTTCAAGTCTCATAATAATGAAGTTGAAGACTTTGATTATTTAATGAAAATATAGTTTGTGTCCCCAAGCCAGCAAGGGTATTCTTTTTTTTCATTTAAAAATATTTTATTATACCACTGTGAGATATACAGTTACAAAGATGTTCTTGTTTGAGTTTTGGTCATACAATGTTCCAGCACCCATCCCTCCACCAATGCCCATTTTCCAACGACCATTGTCCCCGATTTCCTCCCCTTTCCCCAAAGCCTGCCTCTATGGCAGGTTCTTTATCTCTTTTCTCTCTTTCTCTTTCTCTCTCTCACTCACTTCTCTTACACATTGTTCGTTGCAATATATACATTTAGAGGTTATCATGTGCATCTTTTGCCTGTATTTAATGCTCCGTTCTAGGCTGGTATTATCACTTTTGACAATTATATTTTTTTTAATTTTTTTAAAACTTTTTTTATTATACCACCGTGAGACATACAATTACAAAGATGTTCATACTTGGTTCTTGGGAATACAGTATACCAGAACCCATCCCTCCACCAGTGCCCCATTTCCACCACCAATGTTCCCCACCCCCTCCCGCCCACCCCCAGGCTGCCTCAATAGCAAGTAGCTCTGTTTCCTCTCTTTCTCACTCTCTGTCTCTGCATCTCTCTCCCTCTTCTTTTACACATTGTGGCTAGCCCTGCAGATATTTAGGTTTATCACTTAAGTCTCTTTGTGTATATTCAATGGTGAGTTTTAATCTGCCATTACCATTTCCCCACACTTAGTAAAACACTGGTATCTATTTATATCCTATTAATGAATGCAGTCATTCTATATCTGTCCTTTTCTTTCTGACTAATTTCACTCAGCATGATAGTGTCCATGTACATCCATTTGCAGGTAAATTTCATAATTTCGTCTTTTCTGACAGCTGCATAGTATTCCATAGTGTAGATGAACCACAGTTTCTTTAGCCAGTCCTCTGTTCTCGGGCATTTAGGTTGTTTCCAGATTCTAGCTATTGTGAATAGTGCAGAGATGAATAAAGAAGTACAGATAGTGTTTCTGCTATGTGTTTTTTGGTCTCTTGGGTATATTCCCAGGAGTGCTATTGCTGGATCAAAGGGAGCTCAATGTCTAGTTTTTGGAGGAATGCCCATATTGTTTTCCAAAAGGGCTGGACCAGTCGGCACTCCCACAAACAGTGGATGAGAGTCCCTTTTTCCCCTCATCCATGCCAGCACCAGTTGTTCTTGCTGTTTTGGATGTGTGCCAGTCTCTGTGGTGTGAGATGGTACCTCATTGTTGTTTTGATTTGCATCTCCCTGATGATTAAAGATGAAGAGCACTTTTTCATATGCCTTTTGGCCATTCGAATTTCTTCTTTTTTGGAAGTTTCTGTTCATTTCTTCTCCCCATTTTTTGATGGGGTTGGCTGTTTTTTTCTTGTGGAGCGCTACCAGTGCCTGATATATCCTGGATATTAACCCCTTGTCAGATGGGTATTGGGTGAATATCCTTTCCCACTCTGTGGATTGTCTTTGTATCTTGGTCACCGTTTCTTTTGAGGTGCAGAAGCTTTTCAATTTTATATAATCCCATTTGTTTATCTTTGCTTCCATTTGCTTGGTCAGTGGTGTGTCGTCTTTAAAGATACTTTTCGTTTCGATGTCGTAGAGCGTTTCTCCTATGTTTTCTTCAATGTGCCTTATAGATTCATGTCTGATGTTGAGATCTATAATCCATTTTGATCTGACTTTTGTGCATGGCGTTAGAAGGAGGTCTAAGTTCTTTTTTTTTTTTTTTTACGTAGCTGCCCAGTTTTCCCAGCACCATTTCTTTTGCTCCACTGAATATTTTTCAGCAAGGGTATTCTTTTTTTTTTTTTTTTGGGTCACACCCGGCAATGCTCAGGGGTTTCTCCTGGCTCTACACTCAGGAATTACTCCTGGCGGTGCTCAGGGGACCATATGGGATGCCGGGATCGAACTCGGGCCAGCGCAGGCCGGCCGCATGCAAGGCAAGCGCCCTGCCCGCTGGGCTATGGCTCCGGCCCCCAGCAAGGGTATTCTTAATCACAAAGAGTCATTTAGGAATGTTTTCCATCATTTTTCGAATTTTGGGTGAGAGAGGGGTGGAAGCCATATGATGAGCTCAACCATTCTTAATTTGGGGATTTTACTTTTGGTAGTAATTTTACTTTTACAAATTGTCTAGCTTTAGTTTTACAAAAACTAAAAGACTGATGATAAATTGGATTGTCAGAGTAGGTTTATAATTTTAATCCACAACTTCTGAATCTCAGTCTCTTGCTTTTTGATTTGGTATGTTGTAATGTTTAACTTTATGTATCTACTTGGTTGAACCCCCCAGTGCCTGGATATTTGTTTAAACATTAGTCTAAATGTTTCTATGAGGATGTTTAGGGATGAGTGTCATATTTAAATTGGTGAATTTTGGGAAAGCCAAGTTGAACTCCCCACTGTTGGCAGGTTTACTATAATCTGTTGAGGACCTAGCTTGCACAAAAGGAAAACTTTTCCTGGCTAAAAGGGAACTCTCTAGCATATCACTTTTAGACGTCACCTGCAATATTTGCTCTTCCTGCTTCTACAATAGTTTATTTATAATGCACTTGAGTTCAACTCTTTCCTTCCTGAATTTCTCGCCTGCCATATCCATCACATTTTGTACTAGGCAGACCTCTAATGTTCATGATTCAATTTTTAATAGTAAAATTAATATAGTAAAATTAAAATATTTACACACAAATTGTTTCTGCTTTTCTGGAGAATCCTGACTGATACACTGACCCCATAAGACCAATAGTTTTACAAATGATTGTTGCATCACACTTATCTTCTAGAATAATCATGTAATCAGCTCAGCTTTTATCAAATAATTTTCAGAGTGTTTACCAAAGGATCCTACCCTGTTAGATCTCCCTAATCCTCAAACATCTCTAATGTTCTACTTGCATTTGACTTCCCTGGAGAGCTTGCTGAAATTCAGATGTCCAGGTTTCATTACAGACATATTAAAACAGAATCATTGGGTCTAACTTGGTGATCTTAATCTTTCATCACTTCTTTTGATTTTTTATGCACAGATAATTTTGAAAACTACTGGTTTCTATAGTATTTTCAATTTTGCCTAGACTTTGAAAATACTAGGGAATAGCATATTATAAATAAGATCAAACTACTAAATGGAAAATTCTGTGGTGAGAGTCCCAAATACGTAGAATATATATTCTCCATCAATGTATAATATTATACATTTTTCCCACTATGAGTTATAGTTTATGTGTCTCTTCCAGATGTGAGGCCTAACTTATTGTTCTCATTTGGAAGAACATGACAGATATAAATGAAAAGCCCAAAGCGTTATTCTTACATTTAAATGAAAATGGAAACACTAAGGAAGTGTAAAAATTGCAAATGAAGGTGACACTGTAAGTGTCTAAGTGACAAGGAGGCCCATCAAGAAGAAACAGATGGTTGTGTAGAAAAGCAGCATAACTGCCTGCTTTAGGATGCTTCTGCAGAAATTAGTAAATCAATACCGTATCCACTAAACAAGCTTCTGGCTATGGCCAGTCTTTGGTTCTCAAGGAGGACGAGTGCAACCAGCAAAAGGCAGTTCCTTGCACCTAGTGCAGAATGCAAAGTGGGTAATGCAGACCACATGTGACGCATTTTCCATCAAAGCTATGCCAGAAGGATTTTGACCCACCTGTTGTAGAAATGAGTGGGTCTGTGAAACAATTAGCATATGGAAGAGATTATAAAGAAGGTCATTTTAGCATCTGGTTTACTGAAACTCCACATTTCCTTTACCTTTAGGACATAAGAAGAGCAATTCCCATACCAGATTAAGACCAACACATTTTAAGAATCACTTATTTTCACCCAAAATGACCTCTGTATTTATTAACATGGTTTTGATTTCCTGTTCACATTCTCTGAGATAACATGGAAAATGATCTTTAACCCTTAAATATGTCTTGTGAACTAATTGGACAAGTGAATGTTGATTTAAGAAACTAATTCTTTATATTCATTTTGACTTTTCTGTATGAGATTCATATGGATGGCTAAATGGTTTCAGAGAAAGACTTCTTGTTTAAGTTCAATGTGCTGCTTAGTGGTAACGTATAAAAGGAGATCACAACTGGAGAGTCAGGCTGATGGGCTGCAGCAGATGGAAGGCCTAGGTTGAGTTCCCAGTGCATCTATGGCTTCATGAATGCTGAGTTGGGAGTATCCCCAGAGTCAGTCACTGGTCCAACTACTCTTTGAACCAGTGCCACTGTGGTCCTATGGACACTGAACTGAGAGTATCCCCAGAGTGAATCCCCAGTGCCATTATGGTCCCAGGAACACTGAGTTGGGAGTATCCCCAGAGGTATGAAACCCCTCAAAATAACTCAATCACTTATTTTCTCCTTTTTCTTTTAAGAGTTTTCTTAATTAAATTACTGGATTGACATATTTTGCCTATCTTTTAAATATTTAATTATTTTTAACTCCCCTTTACTTGAGCACCATGATTTACAAAGTGCAAAGTTTTTCACAGTACAGTTGTTACAAGCATTCATCATTGAACACCAGTCCATCACCAGTGTGCCCCCCAACCACCACCGAAGATCTTCCTTTCTTGCTCTCAACCAAATCCCCCTGCCTGCTCCCCTAGCTGGCACTATTTGCATCAATTATTGCAATGTATAAGTAGTAATGGTATTAATAAAGTCAAAAGCTTTTCCTGGATTATTATATGCAAATTTGGTTCATCATTATTTCAGGTTTTTTGCAACTACTGTTTGGACCTATCTGAGCCTATTCTAAATAATCAACTTATATTGCTTTGTTAGAGCAAATTTGCTAAATATGGTCAAAACACATATTGTTAAAAGAAGGTTAATAGGTATTATTAAATCTTCCCCTGGACCCATTGGGCCTTCTGATCTCACTGCTATCAGGTGAGATCACAAACTACTGCTATCGGGGCTGGAGCGATAGCCCAGTGGGTAGGGCGTTTGCCTTGCACGCAGCTGGCCTCTGCCGGCCTGGGTTCGATCCCGGCATCCCATTTGGTCCCCCGAGCACCGCCAGGAGTAATTCCTGAGTGCAGAGCCAGGAGTAGCCCCTGAGCATTGCTGCGTGTGACCCAAAAAGGGAAAAAAAAAAGAAACTACTGCTATGTTCTTACAGAGTAGATATTGTGCCTACACACTTAGCTATGTTCTTACGGAGTAGAAATTTTGTCTACACACTTTGCTATGTTCTTACAAAGTAAATATTGTGCCTACTCACTGTTTTTTCTTTTATTTCAGAATTCATGCAGCTGCAGGCTGACATCATGCCTGCAGTTTGTTGATCTCCTTGTATTTCTAGCTGCATGTCTGAACCATGGCCACAGTGAGGTTGCAATGGCATTGGGGGAGAATTCTGGGTGTGGTCACGTGACCGTCTAGATGGCTGTACTTGGGGAGGAACCTGAATCCTGTCTCCCAGAAAGTCCGAAGGAATCAGCGGCAGGTGAACCACATACCTGAGTTTGGAAAACTGCTTCTTATGGATGGGGCTAATTCGAGCAATGGAACCCAGCCTGGGAAATAGCTGTGATTGTGAGTGGGGGGGTCTCTGGCTGTTGGGCTTT
Organism: Cryptotis parvus; assembly: GCA_021461705.1. Taxonomy (NCBI): domain Eukaryota; kingdom Metazoa; phylum Chordata; class Mammalia; order Eulipotyphla; family Soricidae; genus Cryptotis; species Cryptotis parvus. The sequence goes on along the minus strand of JAJIBD010004455.1, from coordinate 26,422 downwards.
GTTGAGATGAGCAGGGGATGACCCATCTACCCTCAAGATATCCCCTTTTTCAGCCTGTTGCTCCGAGATGGGCCGATATCATGTCTACAGTTTGTTGGTCTCCTTGGAGATTTCTAGTTGTGTGTCTGAACCATGGCTGGAGTGAGGTTGCAATGGCCCCTATCTTTTAAATATAACCAAATTAGCTATTTCAGACTAAAGTCACTATTATTTTAGAGATCTATAAATTTAGTTTTTTTCTTTTTTTAGGTCATACCTCGTGATGCTTAGGGTTTTCTCTTGGTTCTGTACTCAGGAATTACTCCTCACAGTGTTTGGGGGACTGTATGAGGTGTGGGGGATCAAACTTTAGTTGGTCAAATGCAAGGCAAATTCCTAACCATTGTACCACCACTCCAGCCCCTAAGCTTAGTTTTAAACCTTAGAAAATCATAAATTGGGGGGCTTGCAGGTGTCCGCCCAAACAGAGCCCCGGCAGCTACTTGCTTCTACAATCCAAAATTGCTGCAAAGCCCCTCATGGGACTTCGCTGTCTTGGGACTGGCCTCACCAAGATATTAATCTGTTAAAAATTCTGGTAAGCAGGTTATGTGACTGAAATCTCTAAGCTTTTTCAAGGTTGGGATGGCTATCTCCTTATGCTTCCAGAAACCTCAGAATTCATATCCATACCCCCAAATCTACCAACCAGATAAAAAAAAGCTGCTCCAGCTGTACTTTCCCTATTAAAATACTGAGCACTCTGAATGGACATGATGACCTCTTAGTACCTGAATTGCAAATCATAATAAAACAAGGTGAGAATGGGAAAGAGAGAGAGAGAGAGACAGAAAAAAGGAGAGATATAGAGAAAGAGGGAGAGAGCAAGAGAGAGCAAGAGAGAGAAGGAGAGAGAGTAAGAGAGAGAAAGTAAGCATGAAGAGAAGTGCCTGCCATAGAGGCATCGGGAAGCAGGGAAAAGGCACTGGGGAATGGGAGGGAAACTAGGAATATTTGTGGTGAGAAATGTATACTCGTGAACTACAGGTTCTGTGAACTGAATGTGGGTGTGGAGAGAAAAAGAGGTCAGTTGTCTCCAAAATCTTCAGTGTGATGCTTGGGAGAATATAGAAGCTAAGATGGGAAACCAGTGGGGAGAAACCAACTTAGAGGTGAAATGAGTGGTTCAGTTTGGAAGATGCAAGAAGTGTTAAGATAATATAAGTGTAATTTTGGAGTTCAGAGATGTGCAGGCTATAAATGAAAATGTTGAGTCACAGCATGTACATGACACTAAGCCGGAACCTAGATAGGTGGGCAGGAAGTGAGAGGGAAAACTGGTAATCAAGTCACTAGGCATTGGGCTCATATTTGGGTTGAAGAGAGAGAAAGCAGAGAATTCAAGAGCGTCCAGAGTAAAGGAGGCCGAATAGTGTGTACAAAAAGAAAAAGTGAGTGGGGCCGGGGGTGGGTGTTCTTGTGGACGGGCCCCGGGGGGGAGAAAAAAAGAGTGAGGAGAAGGGGTGGGTGGAAGTGTTTGAGTATAAAAGGTACTGGGATCTTCATTCAGTCGGTAAGAATGCTGAGACCCACCTCTGGAAAATCCATTCTCAAAAATAAAATGAAAACATGCTCCAAGAGAAGCATCTCTTCTAGGATAACCAAGAACAGACACTACTTTTAAAAGACATTTGTATGAAACTGAAAGTTTCAACTAAAAGAATGGTGCAAGATACAAAGACAACCACAGAAGGGAAAGAATATTAACCAATGCCATCGTAAAGGGTTAATATCAAAGAATACAAGCCTGGTAGAACATTTAAGAAAATAAATCCAACCCATTAAGAAATGGGGGAAAAATGAACGAAATTTCCTCAAAGAAGAAATTTAAACGCCAAACTATAAAAAAGTATTCTTCATCATTGCCCAGGGGATGCAAATCAGAATAGAGTATTACACATCCAAAAGAGCAAGAACAACTACTGTAGCAACAATGGTTGAAGGGACCTTATCATAGTTGGTGGGAATGTAGACTGGTCAGCCTTTTGGAAAAAAATAGAGAACATTCCTCAAAACTAGATATTGAGCTTACCAGTGTGGATCCTGGGACCAAAAACACACGTTTTTATTTAACGGACGCTTCACGAAGTTGGAAGGGGGGGATAGGAGTCGAGAGAGAGAGAGAGAGAGAGAAAAGGGAAATGTCTGCTTAGGCAGGCGGGGAGGGGGGATCTGGGGACTTGTGGTGGGAAGCGGCCGGTGTGGGATGGGTGCTGAACTTGTATGTCTGAACAATCAGAACTTGTAAATGTCTATCTCGTTTATAAAAAAATAAAAAAAAAAATAACTCGGAGGGATGCATGTTGGAACATTTTTTTTTTTTTGCTTCTTGGGTCACACCTGGCAATGCTCAGGGGTTTCTCGTGGCTCTGCACTCAGGAATTATTCCTGGCGGTGCTCGGGGGACCATATGGGATGCTGGAGATCGAACCCAGGCCGGGCATGGGCCGGCCGCTGCAAAGGCAAACGCCCTACCCGCTGGGCTATTGCTCTGGCCCCAAAACATTTTTAAACAAATTTTTAAAAGAAAGAGAATTGTAAATTGCAAATTTATAAATAATAATTTATTTTTAAATTTGTAATAAATTTATAATAATTTATAAATTTAATTTATAAAATTTAGGAAAAGACTTAATGAGAAAAATATTCTCATTCTGTTTGGTATGAAGCAAAGAATTCCATATCCATGAAAGAAGTAATACAAATTAGATACAAAACTTTAAGGCATTTTAAATTTAATATGGTTCAAGGTCAAAATAAACTACACAAAAGTACGCCAGAAACTGTTTTAATCCAGTTTGACAAGCTATGACCTATATATAGATTTCATCATATTTTCATATTTACCTGACCTGATTTACAGATACACAAGCTAAGAGTTTACATTCTTTAGGGTTATACATGCAATAAGGACGAATTTGCAGCAGAAGCCATATATGGTCTGAAAAGTTTAAACTATTTCCTTTTTTCAAATATAATTTTTATTATACATAGTTTTTATCTGACTTAAAAATTAAAACAGTGCCATTATTTCTTGCTTGTATGTCTGCTCTGAGCCTGTTGCTTTATCTGTAACATGGGATAATTAAACCCGACAACCTTCCAAATAAAATTAAAGTATGGAGGGTGTTAGGGTTTGAAATCCATCTCCTGCAATTAGACATTCCCAGCTAAACATATGTAAGACTCAGCATTATCTCTCAGTGTAGCATCACTTCACCTTCATTCCATTAAGAAGAGTTTAGCAGGAATTGCTTTTAAATAAGGGAGGGCAAGCTATGGACATTGATTTTGGACAACATAAATAATGTGCTATAAGCATATATTGAACATGGGCCTCAAATTCAGTTCTCATACTTTGTACTGAAAGTACAAATTCTATGGTTTATCTCTGTGAAACTCTTCCTTTATCACAGTGATCATGATCAGAAAAGTGAAGGCAGTTCGACTGTGAGAAAGAAGAGTAATCTGTAAAATCACTTGAAGTTTAGCTTCCTTTGGGAACCATTTTTAGCCAGTATGGATGAATCACAGGTTCCTGAGTGTGAGGAAATTGGCCAAGCTGAGACATGTGTGAAACTCTAGGGCTGGAACAGGGAAACAGTGGTTAATTAAGGCTGACTTCCTCAGAGAACCAAAGATGGAAGACATACAACCAAACGTGTGTGGGAGCCTTCCTAAGACCAGGCTTCTTTCCAGTGTTCATTTCACCCTTATACCTGTACAAAAAGGTGTTAACTCCTATGATTATTTTCACTGAAGAGAAAATAAGGGGCAGAGTATTAAAATAACTTCTCATGAACCAATTGCTAGAATATCCTTTAAGCAATAGATTTGATCCAGGGTAATATAATGAAGAGACAAGGAGTTGATAATTAGGGGGGAGAAGGCAAAGACAGGTATATTGTGTTTTAACAAAGGATATCAAAGCTTCGAGTTCCTGTCCTTCTCTCTGTATTCTACACTCTCCCTTCTTTATAAATCATCAGAATACAAGTGTTGGGTCAAGTGATTTCCATGAATGTATTTTCTTGCTTGTTATTTTCAGTCTATGTGTTGATAGTAAAAGACCCAGTGAGTTTCAGAATTTCATCTTAGCTATTCTTGATTACTCTCAAAGCTTTTGGATTAGTATCTAGAGTATAACTGCCTGGGCACTCTCAGTTGGCAGATTTACCAGTCCCACCCTATAATTCTGAACACTAGAATAATCTCTGTTTACCTCTTCTCTGCTATTTTTGAAAACAAAGCAAAACAAAACTAAAGAGATTATTTTTATGTTTTTTGGGGAACAGGGGCATACCTGGATGTACTCAGGGCTTGCTCACCCCAGGCATCAAACTTGGGTTGGCTGTGTGCAAGGCAAATGGCTTGCTTGCTATTCTATCACTCTAGCAACCAAAGAGCTACTAAGATCTTGCAGACTAACTGGGATAGATATATATTATTTTCTTCTGAGTTCCTGGATGCTCTTTGTGAATTCTCTGGCAGTGGCATTTGTGTGTGGACATGGCTGATGATGGAACAGTCTCAGTAACTCCCTTCGAGGGGCCCAGCTTGGGGCCCTTCTGATACATAGCACATCAGAGCAGAGTTAAACAGAGCTTTGAGGATTTGTGCAGGTGCAGTAAAACAAAAAGACAAAAACAGCTGATCAGCTTTTAATGTCTAAGCAGCTAAATAAGGATTAACCTTTTTAGCTTTGGTGCTGATGAGATTTAGAAAACCCAGCATGTCGCCCAGCTTAGAAGCAGAAATTTTCTAAGTAAAATTTTATAGATCCATAAAAATTAACCCAGATATGCACCACTAATTAAAAATAATGTCCCTAAAAGAAACTTATATGTTGATTTCAAATTTTTTGAATTGATTGTATTGGTACTGGGAAACTGAAAATATTTGTCAATGTGTGCTTCAAGCTGTGTGTTAATGGAAAAGATGAAACACCATGTACATTTTCTCCAGCCTCATTTTTCAGTGAGCGATGAGGTAAACAATCATTTCAATAATATTTCTAGTTATTTTGTACAAACACAGTAAAAGAGACAGATATTTATCTACACCTGAAAAATAAAAAAATATTTATTTTTCAAATAAAATAATTAAGTACTTGGTGTGATTAGTTTTCCATTGTTTAGTTCGTAAAAGAGAATAAGAATATATGTTAAGAATGAATCTCTACAATTCTTTGAAATAGGTCCAGGGATTCACTCTGGAGTGTATAATATTTAAAAAAGTCTATTCATTCCAGGTACTTTTATTTTCTTTATCTACATATTCTTAAAATAGCCCATGTTAAAATGAGGACACTGTCACTCAAAGATGCTCAGTAATTTTCCTGTGGCAGATGTTGTAGTCAATGTTTGTACTTACATATTATGATTTTAAATGTCCAAATGTTGTGCCTTATTTACTCATCTCCTGTCATAGGCTAATTTATTTACTCTAACGTCCCTTCAGAGAAAAGTATGAGAGACCATGATATCTGGAGGAGAAAGACTGTCAAACACTACTCTATTGCTGCTGTAGTTAAAAATCTTTGACAATTATATAACTTAACTCCAGTTCCTTATCTGTAAGATGGCCATATCATATAGCATAGCTGTTTTTTCAAGATGTGAGATAATATAGGTAGACTACTTAGCACATTGCATGATAGTCAACTCTCATTCAAAGGTGCTGATTGTTAAATTCTTTTTGTTTCTTGTTTTTGTCAGGTCATTGGATGTTTTTGACAGAGTAACTCATGAGGAATAAACTTTTAAAAAATATCACTTTTTTGTTGTAAGCTTCAAATATCTCGGTTATGTTTTACTGCAATTCCTCCTGTAAGGGAATTCTGTTATGTACAAACTAATTTTAACATGATAGAAGAACTAAAGTTTTTTTCTGGAATGTTTAGATTTAAATCAGTATCTTCTAAGTCACTGTAATTTTTCTATTACATCACTGTTGGATTACCCTTTGTTCACAGCCCTCTGACTCCTACTTGCCATTGCTGGGTTTTGTTTGTAAACGAGAGGCTGTTTCTTTCTATCCTGTATCTTTTTACGTGTTCTTATGCTATTACAATGGATTTTTTGTATGGACACAGAAAGACAGTTAAGGCTATGCATTTGTAATATAGGAGTTAATTAACTCTGAATTAGTTACTCCTGGACATCTGTCATATTTTCTAACCTAAAACTTCAGGTGTCCTTAGATTGATTCTAATTCTTTACATCCCAAAAAGGAGGGTTCCACCATAAGGCTGGATAGACCTAGGGTAAGCCTTGAGCTGGTTTTAATTTATCTCCACTCATTCCTCACTCCACCTAACTTCACACACACACACACCATTAGCATGTCAAATCAATTCTGCCAGAGATATATACTTTACAAAAAGGTTGGGGGAAGGGAGATAGAGCCCTTAATCCAAAAACAATGAGGTGAGAGAAAACTTCCCCATACTGAGCAAAACCTCCAGGGGCCTCACCCCAGGTCCTGGGACTCTAGGTCAGCCCAGTATGGTATGTTGTTTTCTCTTATCCTTGGAAGGTAAACCGTCATTTCAATAATATTTCTAGTTATTCTGTACAAACACAGTAAAAGACATAGACATTTATCTACACCTGGGATTAAATTTATAGGGTGTATTTTCCTGGGTAAATCTCACCATATATTCAGACCACATTGCTTTTGCCAGATTGTTTATTTCTAATCCACAGGAGGTCCTTTTAGATCTATTGTTTATCTTTGGGTCAGAAGAGAGTTTGTTCCATGACCTTGCCCTAGTTTATAATATTGCTCAGGTCGTTTAGTCTGTCCCATGTCAAGGCCAGAGTAGTTTGCTTATGGCTTGCCCTGGGTCCGTCCGGTCCCAAGGTGGGGGTTCCTTTTTAGGGTGTAAGGAATAGAATCAGGTCAAATGAGGTTTTAGGTTAGGAAATATGATGGATGCCCAGGAATAACTAATTCAGAATTAATTTACTCCTATATCAAAAATGCATAGCCTTAATAGTCTTCCTGTGTCTATACAAAAATATCCTTTGTACTAACATAAGCATATGCTTATGTATATGTCTGTATACAGATTACATAAAAATAATCCAAATTTCCAATGATAGTGGAGTGAACGAAGAAATAGCAGTACATGTAATACTAACAAATACTACTTATGAAAAGATTAAATCCTCCTTTAGGTTACAACTTAGGTGGAATTAGAAGGTGTAACAATAGGCAGCATCAAGTAGGAGGTGAAAAAATGTTGGATGATCTAACTCATGTCCTACATAAAGGAACAAAGAAGGGAATGGATAGTGGTGAATAAAATCTATCTTGGACCCTGATGACAGAATTGAGGAGACTGAGGAGGGTAGAAGTACTGTGGAGTGTGGTGGGACTGACAATAATTTCACGCCACAGAGACTGCACACATTAATAAGAGCAAAAACAACCTGTGCTGGTGTGGATGCGGGAGAAAGGGACTCATATGTTGATGGTGAGAATATTGACTGGTCCAGTCTTTTTGGGAAAATTATATGGACATTCCTCCAGAAATTAGAAATTGAGCTCCCATTTGACACAGCCATACCACTCCTGGGATTATATCCTGGGAAGAAAAAAACCACACAACAGAAACACCATCTGCACTTCTATTCACAAGAGCCAGAATATGGAAACAACCTGAGTGCCTGAGAACAGATGACTGAATTAAGAAACTATGTTACAGCTACATAATGGAATACTATGCAGCTGTGAGGAAAATCTAAGTTAAGAAATTTGCCTATAATTGTATGGACATGGAGAGTATCATGCTGAGTGAAATTATCCAGAAGGAAAAGGACAGATATAGAATGACTGCATCCATTTGTGTCATATAAAAAAAGTAGCATGAGACTAATATCCAAGGCCAGGCAAAACATGGACCAAGAGAACCTGTCATGACTGTAACCGACCAAAGTGTGTGGGAATCAGAGGTTAGGTAGGACAGAGAAGGGACCAGTGTGATAATAGTGTTGGAAATGGTAACACTAGACTAGAACTGAGCATTGAACTTTGGCATAGGGATATACATGATAATCCCTAAATGTATGTATTGAAAGCCACAATGTGTAAGAACAGAGAGAGAGAGAGAGAGAGAGAGAGAGAGAGAGAGAGAGAGAGAGAGAGAAGAGGAGGAAAGTATCAGCCATAGAGGCAGGCTGAGAGAGAAGGGAGGGAATCAGGGACATTTGTGGTGTGAGATATGCTCTGGTGGAGGGACGGGTGCTGGGACACTGTATGACTGAAACCCAATCATGAACAGATTTGTAACTGTGCATCTCACGGTTGTATAATAAATTTTTTAAAACAAAAAATAAATTCATTATACATATAAATCACCCATGCATCTTGTTAAATTGTACTTTCCGACTTGTTAGTTTGGAAGGCTCTTCTGTTGCACAGTTCTAACAAGGTCCTACATGATTCTAATGCCATGAATTAATCCATGGGCCACACTGGGAATAACAAGAGATTCAGACTTAAAAGAGATGGCCAGATTGGTATCTCTCAAGAAAAAGAAAAAATCAAGTTGTCAGTATTTTCAAGTAATGTATCACTTCTTTCCAAAAAAGAGAAGCAATTCTGTTGATTTCTCGTTTATATAAATTCAAAATTATACTTGAACTATTTAGAGAACTGGCTTAACAACTCCTGCCTCTCAGTGTTGGCACAGAAGAAACAATTGCATTTAATTAATTCAACTGAGCATGCATAAAAGCATTTGCTTTAGAATGGGTGCAGCCTATGTCCTCCAATTATTTTGGAGGTCACACCAAGGTGCTCAGGGATTACTCCTGGCTCTGTCTGCAGGGTTCATTCCGGGGAGGCTAGCAGACCATCTGTAGTGCCAGGGTCTGAATGTAGATTTTCTGAGTAAGAGGTAGGCACTTACTGTCTGCTGTATAATTTCTCTGGCTCCTAACCATCAATTGTTTGTACTCTTGTTGTAGAAATAACACTGTATAAAGTAAATACAAGGGTACTTCCAGGTGGTTGGGAGTAGTTTACTTGGGCAGGAAGTTGGCCTTAGACTAAATGTAAAGGCCCGGAAGTGTTGAATGGTATGAAAAGTGCAGTTGCTCTTTTGATGAAGTTATCATTTCTAGAAGGTGATTCTTGGGCACTTGAAAGAAACTTTCAGAGTTTTTCCTAGCTTTGAGTTTCATGCAGCATAACTGGAATCAGCCACTGATTAACTAGGAATTGCTGAGAAGAACCAGCCCTGTTCACCAAAAATCTGGCTCTCCACATTATATCCTCATAATTGATTACCCTGACTAAAATGAGTATTTGGGTTTGTCTGCCAGATGGTCAGCATTTGTTCTCTAGAAGAGCTGTTCATTAAAGTGGATTAGGGAGAAAGAATGAACAGCGTGCTAATAATTGCTGAAAGTGCTAATACCAACCTAGAACTGAGCATTGAACACAGGCAAAAAGATACACATGATAAACTCTAAGTGTATGCATTGCAATCCACAATGTGTAGTAGAAGAAAAAAGATAGAGAAAGAGAGAAAAGAGATAAAGAAACTGCCATAGAGGCAGGCTAGGGAGGGGGAGGGAATCGGGGACTTTGGTGGTGGGAAATGGGCACTGGTGGAGGGATGGTTCTGGAACACTGTGTGACCGAAACCCAAACATGAACATCTTTGTAATTGCCTATCTCACTGTGGTATAATAAAATATTTTTTAAAAAATGGAAAAAAGAATACTTCTTGCTAGGAAATGTACAAGGATCAAACAAGTAAAAGAATTACTTGTTAAATAATTAATTCTTTTACCTTTTTTTTATCTTAGTGCTACTATTTGAGGATTCTATAAAGGAAATAAAAATGGAGAGAAATACTGTTCAGTTGAAATCCCTGCTGTTCCCTGAGCAGATGAAACTGTCAGGGTGCAGTTTCAGATCTTATGATGTGACAGGGCTGACCAACAGATGAAAAAACATGAGTTAGTGGGAGTATGAGCTTATTAACAATATTTTTCCAGTATCATTTTCATATCAGTAGTTTTGTTATAAATATCATTCTCACATAATTTTATAACATTCATTTTGTTTTCACATGACTTTATTTCATTTAGAAATCAATCCCCCAGTGGAAGATAAATTATAGTTTGCGTTAAAGCCAATGAGAACAAAGTAACACTGTAATAGACAAGGAATAAGCAGTCTTTTTTTCAGAATAGGATTAATAGTATTAACTAAGGCTACTAATGCTGCAACATGCAACTAATATATAGCTAGTTGTCCAATCTAGAAGGGTTAGATTTTATATACCTGCAGTGAGTTGAATTGGTTATAATTTCATTGAGCAACTTTGATACTATATCCAGTGACAGTATAATCAGAAGTATTGCTCTAGAAGCAGTTGAAACTCACTATACAAAAATGAGTGAATCAACTTACTATTTTAAGAATATACTGTGATGGCCTACATTGAGTATTCTAGTATTCATACAGCCTTTTAGGTGGCATAGAGCTTCATAGTTTTAGAACATGGAGGGATAAAGTAAGGGACAGAATAAAAGCTCTAGGGAAGCTGATTTCCCACATTCTCTAGGGCTTAACCCTTGAAACAATTTAGTTCTAAATCCAAATCCAGATCTACCATTTATATGATCTTGGCCAAACTGCTTCAATGTATCTCTTCTATCTATCTATCTATCTATCTATCTATCTATCTATCTATCTATCTATCTATCTATCTATCTATCTATCTATCTATCTATCTATCTATCTATCTATCTATCTATCTATCTATCTATCTATCTATCTATCTATCTATCTATCTATCTATCTATCTATCTATCTATCTATCTATCTATCTATCTATCTATCTATCTATCTATCTATCTATCTATCTATCACCTATTTTTATGTCACACTCTGGGAATGCTCAGGGGTTACTCTTGATCCTTGCTCAGGAATTACTCCTGGCGGTGCTCAGGGGACCATATGGGATGCCGAGGATCGAACCCGGTTGGCCGCATGCAAGGCAAATGCCCTACATGCTGTGCTATTGCTCTGGCCTGTATCTCTCATATTTAAAACCAAAATTATTTTAAATATGATTTAAATATGATTTAAAGGAGACAACTAGGTATGATACAGTTCTAAGCACTTCAGATGGTTTAAGTGAATTAAACCAATAAAACAACTTGCATGTTAGGGGAGACTATATATGAGGGGACATATAAAGTAGCCCAGAAATGCTAATTTGGCTAATTGTGGCTGTTATTGTTATAGCTAATTATGGTTGTGATTTCTGGTCTCATTACCACTATCTAAAATTAGGTCAATATTTATGTCTGAGTGAGTTTATCTCTACTTTATTATAGTCAGTCTGTGTAGTGGAGATCGAGAGACTTCCCGATGGGTATATTTGAAAAATAGTTATGTGTTTCTTCTACAGATAAAATAAAATAACCCCTGAACTTGTAAGTATGATCACCTTTTTTTCCAAATCATCCTCTTTATTCAGAATTTTATCAGTTTTGAGTCCTGAGAAGATTAGAAAATTTATTTGCCAACTGATTAGTATAAAATAACCCCCCCACACATATTTTCAAATAAAATGTCATCAGTAAGTATAAAGAAGGTTAATATTACCTAAAGTTCAACTAGTTTTTATGACTATCAATTTGAATGTGTATATAAACTATCAAATTAAGAAAATCTAAAATTAGTATACTATGTTGGTGGAACAAAATAAGACTAAGCACAATTTATAAATTCATTTCACAAAAACATGCTAGTGCCTTTCAGAGAAGCTGGCATTTTTATGTTTGGAGGATATAGCAGTGAACAACGCAATACAAAGTAACTGTACTCACAAAACTCACTTCTAGTGTAGGAAACAGATTAATATATACACACGTACCTGCTTATATCTGTGAGGCTCTATACAGGGGCAATGAGTGAGGAGAAGGTGAGGGGGGAGAGAGAACAGAGGAGAGAGAGGGAGAGAAAGAGAGAGAATAGAGTTGGGAAAGTGTTGGTTGAAGGTTAAATGGGGGTGTCTCAGGGATGATCACTCTGAACGGAGGGAAGCTAATTTTCATACACTATATTTGAATGTGAAATTTTAGCAGCAATCTCTGCTCTTTTTCACTTGTATCACTTGTCTTCCCATTGTTCATTGATTTGTTCAAGCGGGCATCAGTAACATCTCCATACGTCCCAGTCACATGCTAGTATAGCCCAGGTTATCTTCTAGCTCCAGGTACACAAAGAGGCTCAAACCATTCCTTCAGGTCATGGGAATGAGGTAACAATTGTTACTGTTTTGGCATATCATATACAACACGGGTAGCTTGCCAGGCTTTGCCATGTGGGTGGGATAGTAGGTAGGCTCTCTGTGCATTTACTGATGAACCACAATGGGGGAGAGATCGGTTTTTCTCTTGGGTGAAACTCTGATGAGCTGTGGAGTCCAGATATTGAAAAAGGCTGCCCTCATGGTGTGGTAGTTCCTCTGGCTTCTTGTGAGGCCACCACAATCATCATGGGAATAAAGAGATCTTACCAGTATATTTACCTGGGTATGCTGGATCTCTAAGTAATTAGACTAGAGAGAAATGCTGTTTGCCTCCAAACAAGCCGTGCCTCTCTAATAAGTCTAGAGAAAAATATACAAAACAACTATGAAGTAAAGAGAGAATCTTGTGAAGGCTTTATACCTGGCTGTAGAATATCCATTGGTACAAATACATGCTCTTCCCCTCACTCTACATAGGGCATGTAGGGACAATTCCCAGGCAGATATTGGCTGTGGCAATATTAATATTTCAGTGGGACTAGGTGAGGTCCTGGGAGAAGTTACTTGAGGAGGATTAACCCTAACTGCTTTCCTTTGACGTGAGCCATCTGGGTTGAAAGTTATAAAAGCTGTAGCCTGCTTTATTCCGAGTCTTTTCGCCTCTTCACTCTTCCTCTCTGGCCTTTGCTCTCCTCCTCTCCCTTCTCTTCCCTGTTGGGCCTTGGCACATGGAAGTGGCCATCTTGGAGTAGGATTCTAAACCTACATGTGGCCATGGCCCAGCTAAAAACCTGAACTCTGGGCTTTTCCTGTTCCTAGGTTGTATACCAGAACAAGTGTGAGTAAAGCCTTTAGAACCTTTGCTGGATTCTTGTGTTTTTCTGTCTACCGGTTGACTGATACCCTGGGACAGAAGGGGATCCCTAGACCTTGCTCCCGGATTTTTTCAGGACTCCCAGCATACCCCAACACAGAACCTTAGTGACTTGTCCTTGCAGTATGAATAAGAAGACCTTGGCATATCTACTCTAAGGAGATATGCCAACCTCCAGTGATGGGATAGTTCCAGGCAAGAGGCAACTGATCCCTGATTGTGCTTCACTGCCTGCGCAGTTGTATGTAAACTTTTTGGACTTTGATCCTTTGAGAGGTTCAACAACAATGAAGTTTTAATTTACTATTTTTATTTATTTATTTTCAGGGAGAGCCCTAAAACAGTGCCCCCCAAATCACAAATTCTGCAGTTGAGTTTTACATTTTTGGGGAAATTGCAGGGGTCAGCACATGCGAAGTGCAATGGATAAGCTTCACCCAGGGAAGACCACCTTCGTGATCGTGGTCACTCTCTTGCCATGGATGCAAACAATGAAGTTTTTAATGCTTCAGAATTTTAGTTTTATGTAACAGACTTTTATTTCTGTAAATTAATATTGTGGCATACTATTTTTGTCATATACTTCATTTTTGGTGTATAAACTAGAATAAAATGTCAGTGGGAGACAAATTGACTGTAAACAATGGCATGATCAACTTAATACTCTACCTTCCTTAAAAAAAGTTGTTCAAGGTAACTGGATTTATTGAAGTAATATTCTCATTCTTCTTTTGAACATCTTACTGAGTAAACACTTTGCCTACACTTTCCTTTATCTGTTTCTTGATTTTGAAATCAGAGGAAGAAAATGTTAAAAACTAACGAATTCACTTTGCCAGAGAGAAAACAATGGTCTCTCCTGAAGTATATATTTATTTATTTCATCTTAGTTATCTTAATTGTAGAAAAAGAAAACCCTGAGTACAAAGTAAACCTAACTTAGGATAGATAAAAAATGGTAGGAAGGGCATGTGACTTCCAGTTACTGTTGCTAACCTTCATTTATGTGTATTAAAAAGATATTGATTGGACATAGACTTCTTTGGGGATATCTATCTCTAATTGACGTCCATTTGTTATCTATGAATCTGTTTCTTCAATAACCATGAGGCAACCTCCTTCCTTACCATTCCTGCCCTTAGGGTGCTTACCCACTGGTAATGCACATATCACATTTATGCAGAAGACATTTTAATTTATTCCTTAGGACATCTCACTTGCACTCCAATTCTACTCCATCTTCCCTGACATGGGGCAGAGCTGCTACTTGCTCTCCCTGTACCCAGCTGCTCACGTAGGCTCCCAGGAGGGATGGCGGGTTCTAGCCCTGGCCCGCCACCCCAGCAGAGTCTTGCAACAAGCCAGACGACCCCCCCACTCCATGAGGGCCTCCATTTTCCACATCCGGGACTTCTCTCTAGTCAGAACTCCACCCAGCAGACCAGCCTATCACAGCCCGGCTCATCAAGTTCCACCCTGCAGCAGTCATTTTTTTAAATCCAGCTCAGGTATGTCGGTCCAGAGACTCACAGACATGAGGCAGAGCTGCTACTGGCACTCCCTGTGCCAAGCCGCCCACGAGGTGCCGGGGAGGGATGGCGGGTTCTAGCCCTGGCCCGCCACCCCAGCAAAGCCTTGAAACAAGCCAGACGACCCCCACTCCATGAGGGCCTCCATTTTCCACACCCGGACTTCTCTCTCATCAGAACTCCACCCAGCAGACCAGCCTATCACAGCCCAGCTCACGTGGCTGCTTGCGGCCAGGGTTCATCAATAAATGCTGGACTTAGAGATGACTACAAGAGTATGCTACCTGCACGGCAGAGCCTGGCAAGCTACCCGTGTTGTACTTGATATGCCAAATACCAGTAACAATTATAGACCTCATTCGGAATGGATTGAGGCTCTTTATGTTCCTGGAGCAAGCAGATGCCCTTGGGCTCTACTAGCATGAGACAGGACATATGGAGATGTTACTGGGGCCCGCTCGAGCAAATCGATGATGAATGGGAAGACAGTGATACAGTGATCTTCCCTGTAACTTTGTGTTCTTACCTTCACTTTGGTGCTTTTAAATAGCTCTCCTGTTTCTCTGAACTCACACTCTAGGCTTCCCTGTCCTTTTCTGTGTGCCAGATTTTTACCATGGCTCAGAACATACTTTGACTTTCTGTCTCTGTTCTCTTCCATTTCTAATGAACATCAGGGACCTGTTCCATTGATTTTCATGTTTTCCTTTTTCATTTGAATTTTCCAGTCCAACACCTATCTGGTCCTCAGAACATGACTCTACCTTTTGTAGGCCTGAATTATAGCAAGGTTCTTCCCACCAATCTCCTTTTTGTCCCTGTTTAGGTTTTTTCTCATTTTTCCCCCCTGGTGTATAAGTATACTAATGTTGGAGATATACTTTGGCAATTACATTCTCAGAAATTTCCCACAAGAGAACATGCAAGTCCTATTTTATCAAGAGGGCAAAAAGGCTATTTCTAATATTTTCTATGTGTTTCAACTTAGAGATATAAAATTCAGCATTATGTAGACTTCATGAAAAATGTTTATGAAGAAATGTTTCTTTTATATAATGCTCAGTTAAATGCGATGCCTACTAAGGGTTTTTTCCTCAATGTATAAATATCCCAGCTCTAAATTTACAAGGTCATGTTAATATGGATCTCCTATGTATGAAATTTCCTTTTTGATCTTGTTACATGAAGAATATGTCTCTATCTATGGCATCCATAGTTCTGATTAGGATATATCTTGGAGTCTTTTTATTTGGGTCTTTTTTTGCTGGTGCGCTTTGAACTTCTTGGATCTGGATGCCTACATCCTTCAGCTCTGGGAACTTTTCAGCAATGATGTTTTTAATTGTTCCTACCTCATTGGGATTTCCGCCCGACCCTCTGGGACTCTGATGATTCTTATGCTGTTCCTCTTGAGTTTGTCCCAATATTTTCTAGCCCACTACTGAACTGCTGACTATTTTGTGGTCATTTTCCACCTTCTGTATGTGTCAGACTGCTTTTCTGCAACTGATCTTCATTCTAGCTGGTTCTGTCTCCAGCTACTGTCATTCTGCTATTGAGGGCACCCATTGAATTTTTATTTCATCTACTGAGTTATTGATGGCATTTCTGTTTGTAGTTTTCTTATTTCTGTTCTCATTTCCTCCCGTATTTTATTAGCTATCCATTCCACTGTTTCTTTCATATCCTCCTGAATTTTATTGATATATGCTCTACTGTTTCTTTGAGCTCATTAAACATTATCATCATTTTTTTCTCTGAATTATTTGTTAAAAAGATTATGTTTGCAGGTATTTCTTGTTGAGACTTCAGAGCTCTTTTCCTTTCTTCATCTACTCTTCATGGTGGGGATCTGTGTTGTTTCACCTTGATGCTGTAGTAGTCTGAGGTGGATCCTTCTGATGCTGTAGTAGTCTGAGGTAGATCCTTCTGGAGCACTATCCCCTCCCACTGTTAGGTAGGACTCTGAAGTGGTTCCATGGATGGTGGTCTTCTCTTTTCTCTTCAAGAAAGTTCCCTATACTTTGGTGTTCTTTGTGGCTTGTGTGAGGCCTTAAGGCCTTAGCACTGATTCAGAGTATGTATTCTTAGTCTTGAACTTACTGCTATTTTAGATTAGGAAGGTGCTGATTCTATGTTTGTTGTTATTTTGTGAGCAAGAGGTGTATTTTTATTGTATGTTAGCCTATTGTGGCTTGGGTAGCTAGACTGCCATTGTGTGAATCCAGTAGAAGAATCCAAGATGTTGGTTCAATGCAGTATTGAAGAAAAGATTAACTTGCATCCACATAACAGGCTGCACAAGGAAGCCAAAGGCCCTGGCACAGTTTTACCTGGGTGGGAGGGATCACATTCTGGCGCAGTTCTCAGCTATAGGGCTTTTAGTCACTGCTGATTTTCTTTCATTGTTTATGTATTCATTCATTCATTCACTTATTTATTTATCAATTTATCTATTTATGCATTTCTATTTATCTATTTTCCATTTATTCATCTATTTATTCATTGATTGATTTATTGATTTATTCATTTATTTATTTATTTTGCTTTTTTGGGTCACACCCGGCAATGCTCAGGGGTTTCTCCTGGCTCTGCACTCAGGACTCACTCCTGGCGGTGCTCGGGGGGACCATATGGGATGCTGGGGATAGAATCCTGCACAGGCCGGCCATGTACAATGCAAACCCGCTGGGCTTTCACTCCGGCCCCAGTCACTGCTGATTTTCAATGTAGCTGTCCATTTTTTTGCCTTGCTGCTTGTCCCAGCACCAAGGCATAAGCAAAGAGCAGATCACTCACAGTCACTCCTGAAGCTGGGGGAAAGTCTGGGTGTGTATAGGTTTAGTAGAATAATTTCTTCATGATATACATATCCCTTGACTATTTAGAAATGGCCTTCTCACCTTCTAACCCTTCTCAGCCTGAAATCCGTGTTGTCAGATACCAGTGTGGCCACTCTGGACATTTTGGAGGAGTTATATGCATGAAGAATTGCTTTCCAGGCTTTGACTTTGAGTCTGTTTGCTCTGACTGTCTAAATGTGTTTCTTGTAGGCAACAGAATTTGGATTCAGTTTTTTTAATCCATTTTGCTATTCTCGGTCTCTTAACTGGTGCATTTATACCATTAATATTGAGAGAGATTATTATCATGGGATTTTGTGCCATCTTTCTGTATAAGCTTGTGATTTGAGGGTTTGTCTTACCTTACAGTAGCTCTTTCAGACTTTCTTTAAAAAGTTGGTTTTTGAGTCTATGAAGTTCCTGCCTGAGCTGTTGTTTATCCATAAAGTTGTATATCATTCCTTCAAATGCAAGTAAGAATCTAGAGGGTTAAAGTATTCTTGGTGAGGCCTTCACTTCTTTTATTTTTTTTCTCTAAATCCTACCACTGTTTTTGTACTCAGAGGGTTTTAGTTGATAAGTCTGCTATAAATTTATGAGATGTTTGTATGAAATTTCCTTGTTTGATCTTGCTGTTTGCAGTATTGTGTCTTTTTGGAAATTGTCGTTCTGATTAGGATATGTCTTGGAGTATTTTTATAGGTGTCTCTTTTAGCTGGTACTCCTTCAGGCTTCAGGTATGGATGCCTGCATACTCCTGCTTTGGGAAATTTTCAGGAATGATATCTTAACTGCTCCTACCTCATTCGGGTTGTCTCCCTTGGGACTCCAATGATATTATGTTTTTCCTCTTGAATTCATCCCACTGTTCTGTTGCCCATTGTTAAGCTATTTTGAGGTCTTTTTCAGTCTTCTGTATTTGCCTGAGTGCTTTCTGCAGCTTATTTACATATTCATTAATTCTGTCTTTGGTTATTGTCATTCTTCTGTTGAGGGCACACAATGAGTTTTTCCTTTCATTTACTTAATTTTTTACTAAGGACACTTGTTTGCAGTTTTCTTATTTCTGTGGAACATTCCTCTGTTTCTTTAAGGTCGTTAAACATCCTCACCATTTCTTCTCTGAATTCTTTATCAGAGAGCTTATATATGTGAGTATTACTCATTGAGGTTTCAGGGCTCTTTCTTTTCCCATTCCCTCATGGTGGGTTCTGTGTTTTTTGTCCTCATGATGCCATGGTAGTTTGGAGGTGGATCCTTCTGGAACATTATCAGTGTCCCTTCTCACTGCCAGGTAGACACTGTAGAGGCTCAGTATATGCTTGTCTATTCTTTCCTCTTCAAGGATGTTACCTTCCTCTTTGATGTTCCTGTGTGATTTGTGTGGATCTCTCACTGAATCAGAGGATGTGTTCTTAGACCTGAACTTACTGCTAATTTTAGATTGGGATGGTACTGATTCTTTTGTTTACTGTTATGTTTGTGAGCTTGGGGGTATATTATGTTTTCTATTGGTCCAATGTGATTTGGGTAGCTGGGCTACCATTTGACAGTCCAGTAAAAGAAGTCAAGATGTTGGTTCAATGTGATCCAGAAGGGAAGTTTTCATTGCCTGGAAAGCCATATCCACAGTGCCATGGTACTTGAGGAGGAGAAGCCACAGGTTGGGCAGGTCCTAAGATCACAGATTGAGTCTGCAGGTGTTTGCAATTCTGGGAAACATTGTTCTACCCCCTTTGCCCAGGCATGTAGCCAACCACTTGGGCGGAAGTTGGAGCATTTCCCTCTCTGTCATTCATGCTGTCAATCTGTGTATAATTTTTCAAGATGAACAATGAGAATTTTGACGGTTCAACTTATTTTTTATATGCTCATTATTTATATTTAGATTAATGTAATTAATTAGAAAGTAAGTGAAGTTGGATTAGGTAGAAGGAAATGTATTATTTTATCTTATAATAATTCATATTTCCAGAAGTTAATATTGTTCTAATTTTTAAAAAAGGTTTTTGTATATTATTTTTTGTAAACATTGGAAGAACCAGTATAATGCTAGCAAGTTCTACAGTGTTACTTTACTTTGTTCTGTTAAATTTCCAAAACAGTAAAATCAAGGTTTACTTTCACAAAGTAGGTTATATAATATGAATGTATCTTAACAAAGAGATCTTAATCCGTTTATCCGCCCATCTTCAACTTGTTCCTGTTCATAAAGAGACATGTAGAACATTGTGTACCAAGCATCAATGATAATTCAGATGACTTTTAAACTACTTTTAAAAAATTTCTTTGTAAGCAGGCATTATTTGCATAAAAACAATATCTTTATTCTGAAAATAATAAACAACTATTTTGTTTGTTGCTTTAATTCTGGCGATTGTGCAAAATTTGAATTTAGGCAAAATATCAACTTGGCATTACTTTGTAATGTAGGCAAGAATATGCTAAGGGGTACTGGAATGAAGTCTCTGGTACAGTTGGGGAGGGATGCTTTCTTTTGTTCTACTTTTTAAGCACATTGGAAAATAAGGAATATACCCAAGTCTGTTTTAATGTGTAGGTAATTGTAAAGAGAGAGTGAACTCTCCTTTGATTTGTATTGAGAAGCAAGGTTTGCACAACCTCATTATTGAAAAATACTGCAAAGCAACCAAGGGTGCTCCTAGGAAGCAATTAATACATTTCTTCCACTTAGCAACCTTGCCTAATTATGCTAATTATGTAACAAGCTGCAGGGAGCAAGCTCACATGGTGACTTGAATTTTACGCTAAAAATTAATTTCAAGTTACAAACCAGTGGTGCAGATAAACTTTCATGGCCAATTCTTTGTCAATAATAGGCATCTTTACTAACAAGAAAAAATTATATGGAACGTCATAAAACTTGATTTCCGGGTTAAAAAAGTATTCCTTTTAATGAAACTTTTTAAATTAGATTTTAAAATTACTGTGAATTTAAGTGTTATGTGATATATTTTAAGTGATACTTTGAAAATCACTTTCCTCTTTAATTAATTGTATAGTCTTCACTTGATCACTTGATCACTTGATCACTTGAATCCCGTTATTCATCGATTTGCTCGGCGGGCGCCAGTAGCATTTCCATTGGACCCTATCACGTGCCAATGTAGCCCAATGGCATCTGGTTGATTCAGGAATATGAAGAGCCTCAAACCGTTCCTTCAGGGTCTTGACAAGGAAGTCTGATCATCTTTTTAGGTGGGCGGCCATGTGATCTTTTGACATCCCGTGGGATCCAGTCGGTAACGGCTCTAGTCCAGCGGTTGTCTCCAAATCGCATTACATGTCCAGCCCATCTGATTTTCGATGCCTTGGCAAATGAGACAGCATCCCTGTTCTGGAATAGCGATGGAGGTCAGAACTCCGATTCCTTCTCTCACTTGAGTGAGGCGTGATATTCCAAGCGTAGCTCTTTTGATTCCTCTCTGGGAGACCCGAATAGCATTCTCATCCTGCTTTTGTAGGGCCCAGGTCTCTGAGGTGTATGTTAATGCAGGAAGAACGGTGGAGTCAAAAGAGATGTGCACAGAGCCGGAGGTTCTTTGTCTTTTTTAGCTATTTCTTCGATGCCTTTGAAGGCATTCCTTGCCGCTCTCTTCCTCCCTGCGCAGCTCAGGTTTTAGGTCGTTCATCATGTTGATTTCTCGACCTAGGTACACATAACTGCTGCATTCAGAGATGTTTGTTCCATTGAGAGGGAATGGGGCCTCTGGAACTAGTTCATTTTTCCTAAACATGGTTTTCTTTAGATTCAACTGTAGACCTATCTTTCCACATTCTCGGTCAAAGTCAGCCAGCATTTGTGCTGCTTTGCTAATGTTTGGTGTTATTAGAACAATGTCATCAGCGAAGCGGAGGTGGTGTAGTTGCCAACCAGCTATCTTCACTCCCATTCCTTCTCATTCTAATTGTCACATGATGTTCTTGAGGGTGGCGCTGAAGAGTTTTGGTGAAATGGTTTCACCCTGTCGAACCCCCTTTTTGACATCAATGATCACTTCTTTATAGAATGGTGAGATCCTGCTGGTGAATCCGTAATACAGCTCACGAAGAGCCCTTAATACGGCAGCAGTAAGAAAGGCGAGCAAGCAGTGCCTGATAAAATTCCACGGCCATCCTAGGCTGCCAAAACGAAGAAGGACTAAAATGACTGTCTGTACTTTCAATGCACGTACACTGGCATCAGAAGCATATATTGAGGATCTGATGGTGCAAGCGCAGAAAATCAAGTACGACATCATTGGTCTGACTGAGACGAGGAGGCGTCATTTGCATCATGCTGTATTTGACACAGGAGAAGAATTGTTCCTTGGAATATATGAGGAAAGAGGCATCGGTGGTGTTGGTGTCCTTGTCAACATGAACATGGTCACAACATTGATTCATTTGAATGCCTAACAAACCTGATAGGATGATTACACTGGAAGAGATGTTCCCACTGCCAGCAATTTCTATCTTCATTGTCTACGCACCAACATCCACATACAAAGAAGATGAAATTGAGAAATTCTACATGGAATTGGAGGAGTTGTATAAAAAAATCAGACCTTCTACAAGATCATAGTCGGTAACTAGTAACTATTATGGACCTCAGTTCCATAACCTGAAGAATGGTTTTCGGGCTCCTCCTGTCCCTGTAGCAAGTCGATGCCTTTGGGTTGTACTTGCTTGTGACAGGACTAATGGAGATGTTACTAGTGCCCACTCGAGCAAATCGATGAACAATGAGAAGACAGTGATACAGTGATACTTCTGCACAGAAATGATAAATGTACCAAACTTAGTGCAGTCAATTATTAACTTGTATATCTTTTTGTGTGATAAAGAATATGACTAATTTCTATTATTTATATTCTAGTAAATATGATTTCTTGTGATAGCTATGTGTCAGCCCTAAAGTTTTACCCTCCGCATTTGATATCAAATCCTCAACTATAGTCTAAACCAGTCACTGCATTTTTCTTTCAGTGTGGTTTTTCTGGCTCATTGTCAAGGTCAACTATTTAAGCAGCATTATTTGTTAAGCAATATTTCAGGGACTACATTAAAGGCCTAAGTAGTTTCTTTAATATATGTTTTAAAGGAAAATTTTGTCTTCACTTAAAGTTTATAAATGTTGCAACACAAAGTGCTTTAAAACTGTGAATTTCTGTAAACAGTAGTATTCTTTAATTAGTATAAGCTGCCTATCCCTTATGGGCACTGTTTAACTAGAGGTAACAAAATAGCCACCTAGGAGGGATATATAATCCATCAAGGAACTTACAATTTAGTGAAACCATTAGTAAGATATAACAATGACTGTTTGAATACTAAATTGGTGGTATTAAATATGTGTCATGTGGATCAGAATCTATAAAACTGTTCAACTGGAAGAATAAACTGCAGTCTGTCTAGACTTGCCTTTACTGTAAGCACTTTCCTTTGTAGTCTCTAGGTTAAAAACAAGTCACATTTGGGAGATGTTTAAAAGTATTCATCGTATTCATATTATAAAATGTGTGTCCATGGAAGTGAAAGCTAAGCTATAAATATTATTTGCTTATGCTCTTGTAAGTTCATACTTTTAAAAAATGTAGGGGTAACAGTTTTTTTCAGTAACCAGTGATGGAAAGGGGTATCTTCTGAACCTTTTACTGGCACTTTTCAAAGTTATGTAGCTCTGCATTGATGACCTATATAAAATGTAAGTGTTCTATAGTTATTAAAAACAAATGGTTAGAGCATTACACCAGAGAGTTTTTCCAAGTACTTCTCTCTTATAACTATTGAATGGAGTGTATAACTTACTTATATGTTTGTAGTAGACGCTTGTGAACAATAGGCACTTCACGGTTTTATGGTAGGTCCTGGCAAGACGTCTTGTTAAAATAAATCTCAATATGGGTGTCTTGTGCTCCCTCACTGCTTTCTCTGAAATCTTCTCAGGCCAGTCAGGATCTTTCTTGTTAGTATTTTCTCCTGCGGTTTTCTAGATCAGACTCTGATCGGCAACCCTTCTGTGTAATTCTTCCTTGTAGTATTAGAACAGTCATCCTTCTGCTGTTCTCTGTCCTCAGAGTATTCTGATTTGCTGTGGACACTCACTCTCTTCCCAGTGGCCATGAGTTTGCAGAAACTAAATTTAAGTGAGATCATGACATAAGGCCGAGAATGCCAATGCCTTGTAAATCAATATGTGAGGCTCTACATGCCTCACATATCCCACGGAATAATGCTATTTCACATTTTCACAGAACAGAAGGGGAAAGTCCTCCAGAGATTATATAGAGGGATTTGTTTTTATCGAGGATTTGGTTGGTCATTTTCTTCTACTTTTAAAAGTTATTATTTTTACTCTTATTTAAAATATTGAATAACATGATTGAAATCGTGTTAAACTTCATGCTCTTCATGTACAGGGTACACTTTCACATTACACTTTTCCCGTGACTACACCACTGCTCCACATCACTCCTAGTCTGTCCATTCCCTACACCCTTCCCTATACCCATCATCCATTAGTCCTGCAATCAAAGGTCTAAAGTTTGCCTTTACTCGATACTGTCTAGTCCCTTTTTTGTTTTTATTTAAGGGTTCTAAATCTTGAATTCAGGGACGTCAATTTAGATCCAGCCATGAATATACTCAAGTTCCCCTCTCTTTGTTGTTTCTAAATAAGACTGTTGAAATACTTGTTCCTGTTTAAGGTCAAACACTGATGAATGTTTCACACTAATGCTAGGTCAATTGAAGTGTTTCATGGACTTTCAGGAAAAGGTCTTTTGTTCTTACAAAAGATGCAAGGAAAACATGACTTTTTTTCTGCTTAGGACTATAAGATACCCTAATATTTATGATTTGCTCTAGGGTATGATGGAATATAAAGATTGTGATTTTGAGAATAGAAGAGAGTATAGACAAGTATATGAGGATGGAATCACAATAGGGATCCACAAGCTTGCTATTAAAAGCACCAGAGAACAGATATTTCAGACATGATGGATAGGTCACGGTTACTCATGTCACCTGTTCAGCACAAAAGTATCATCACTTGTATCACTTGACTTCCCGTTGTTTATCGATTTGCTTGAGCGGGCACCAGTAACATCTCCATACATCCCTGTTGCATGCTAGTATAGCTCTAGGGCATCTGCTTACTCCAGGTACATGAAGAGCCTCAAACCATTTGTTCAGGTCATGGGAATGAGGTCTATAATTGTTATTGTTTTGGCATATCAAATACGACACAGGTAGCTTGCCAGGCTCTGCCGTGCATGTAGGATACTCTCAGTAATAAGTAGGCTCTCAGTTCGCGCACAACAGCTTTTCTCTTGGGTGGAGCTCTGACAAGCTGTGGAGTCTGGATGTTGAAAATGGTGGCCCTCATGGTGTGGGGGTTCCTCTGGCTTCTTGTGAGGCTCTATTGGGATGGCAGGCCAGGGCTAGAACTCGCCTTCCCTCCAGGGCACCTCATGATCAGCCAAACATAGGGAGAGCTGGTAGCAGGTCTGCCCCCAGATATCTCGATCCAACCTCAACACCAGGAAACAGAGGACCAAGGCAGCTAGGAAGCTCTTATTGAAAGGCAGAGAAAAGAAGTGGCTTGCTGAAAAGTCCCCAAGTCTGCAAAGCAGAGTCAATAGTGACAAGAACTTATGAAAAGAGAAATCTTCTGGGCTCAGTTGCTAAACTCCGCCGAGTCAGAGTGTTTGTGAGTCTGCTGCTGTCTTGCCATAATGACCACCTGGAGTACACCCAGCTGCTGCTCCTCATTGAAGACCGCTGAGCCCACCACTAGCTCCTCGGCCTCTGAAAAGCAGCCCAGTGGAAGCAGGATCTGCTGCCCATAAAGTTCTATTTCAGAAGTGCCTGATTGTCCAGTTTTGGGGCCAAGCTCTGACCACATCTAGCATGGCTCTGGGCTCTTGCATTTTGCTATATAAAATAATACAAAATTCCAGGACTTTGGGGGCAACTTCTCAGGAACCTGGTAGTACTGAAGAACCCAGGACAGGGCTTCCTGCCACTGATCCGTTTTTGTGCTGCGTCCACTTCTGCAGCAAAAAAGTAGCCACTAAAAATACATGTATGGATGGCCTTAACTATGTTTCAGTAAAACATTACTTACCCCAAATCACAAAACAAAATAGTGCTATCTTATGTGTTGTAGTCTTCACGTGCTGAAAGAGAACCCAGCTTGTTCTGTTTTATGTTGTGTTTCTACTCACAATGTAAAAGGTGAGGGAGGGTCCTTTCTTTCAAACTAATAATCATTGCTTCCATTCTCCAGACACACTTGGGAAGCCTACAATTAAACTCAATTCTGACAGTAAACTTACCGGTTAGTGCTGATATCATAGATTAAAGATACTAACCTACAAGCCTATCTCTACTTTGGGTATCAATCATAAGTTCTAGTTCAAATATATTTTAGGATGGCTGAGAAAATCAATGAGTTTTCTATAACCTCCATTTAAAAATTGAATAAATTATCTTACAAAACTCAAAAAGTTACTATCACCAGTTTACTATAACAGACACAGCTTATAAATAATCATGTAAATGGGGAGGAGGTACTATTTAGTTTCTCTCCTCTTCAAGTCCTTCAGGCCAGCTCATTAGTCTTCAATGCCCAGAAGCTCATAAAATCTCATGGTCTAAAGGTGTTTTTACTTTTTAAATTTTATTAAACCACCATGAGATAAACAATTACAAAACTGTTCATAAATAGGTTTCTAGTCGTACAGTGTCCCAGCACCCATGTCTCCACCAGTGCCCATTTCCCACCACCAATGTACCCTGACTCCCTCCCCCCCCCCAAGCCTGCCTTCATAGAAGGCACTTTGATTCT